>CM057154.1:2974016-2989089 GCA_029962745.1 Echinometra lucunter
GGCAGCAGCAACAGCAACAGCGTGAATGTCGAAATAACTGTTAAGAGGCGTATTTCCCGGGAGAAGTTTACTCCTCAGAATGACTGTGCTTTCGTGCATGTTCTCTTCACCCATGAAGACATACGTTCCAGAGGCTATAACAAAAAAACCCCCCAGGTTTTGACACATTTATTTACAATTATTCAAAATAAAACAACAAGATGATATACATGTATTTTAAACAAAATATAACAAAATATACATTCATCATAGTTACATATATACTTGGAGGACTTGGAGGAAACACCTCTAAAAGCAAAAGCTTGTGTCGAGGGTGCCCTTGGACATGATGAATATATTATATGAAAAAAATCAAACAAACAAAGTAACAAAGTAAAATGACAGGAAACGGAATAGATTGACTATCTTCCTCTGGGCATGCAGAGGGAGGCTGTGTGATCATACCTCCTTGAAATAGGCGTATCCATAAATTTAGATGGGGGAGGGGATATATGGGCATCGCAGCCTAGTCACTTCACTGGAAGTGGTTTTGATAGTTTCGAAGCCTAATTGATACAACGAGAGGTGGAGGAAGTTGCCTCATAGATTGATGTTTCAAAAATTCTTGAATAGATTTAAAACGCATGTGTAAATCTCGATCCAAATCACCCCACCCCCGAATTCACTAAAAAACGGATCGAAAACCCTGTGAAAGGGGTGGGGGCGGTGGACCTGACATAATAATACGCAGAGTACTCTTTCGAAGATGATATGCGTGACGTCAGAGTCACATACCAAAGCTAATCATCTTTATTAGATACGAACAGCAAGGTATGCCATATTTAGAATATCACGTGGCCAAATTCCAGGTGAATCTTCAGTCTTTACTAATAGAGCCAAGAGTAGTCCAGTTGTTGAAACTAATCTGTCTTACCTTAGCCTTATTTTAGTGGGGGTTTTTAATAATTAGTTATTGTGGATAAATTTTCATTTGGTTCGTTGGGAATTTTTAGAATGTATGAAAGTGTACATGACTTTGAAAAATAACAAGACGAGCAACACGGACCTCTATAAAAAAGTTTTATTCAGCCATAGTTATTTCATTTGGAAATGAAGAAAAGATTCATACAAATATTACTGCAATTTTGCCTTATACCTGGTCGAATGCAGCGTGAATACTTAATGGAATCGGATGGTATGTTAGTCCCGGGTTCGACAGCTGGTGTAAAGGAAACTTTTGCTCCTTGAAGTTCTGCACAAGGCTGGTCCGTGCACAAAGCATTTTCACCTGGGAATAGGCAAGGTTAAGATCACTTTTTAAAAGTTATTTGATAATTTGCCCATGAAATATAGACTGATTTTTTTCTCTCTATTCCATTTACTTTATTGAAACTCAGATCCAAAATCTGGTACATGGTATCTTCATCAGTTCATGTCATAACGCTCAAAATGAGGTCAATCAAATGACCCCTCGTTCATCATTAGCACACTTAGCTTGTATCACAATTAAACAAAATTTATTTTGATTATACTGAAAAAAGTCTTTGGAAGTAAAATTTTTAGATCATGTCTCCAAATAGGAAAATATTAGTTCAACACTACAGCTAAACTTTTTTCCAACAAAATTTCCATAATTCAGATATACTCTTGAAAACTTTGTCAACTCGCTAGCTGCCTGTCAGGCCTATCAAACTGTCGGATGTAAATAAATAACAGTATATATAATATGAAGACTTCTTTATTAATAGAATTTATGATTTTACAATCATGAAGACGATGAATCTAATTCTAATGGATGATATACCGTATAAGGGCAGTTCTAGCGTAACGGTTATTACATTTCGGACGATTTTTGCAACTTCAAAAGGTCATGAAGATAAAACCACCTTATTATGCGGAACTGAAAAGGTGCAATCACGCAACAAAAAAAAAAATCCTTGATCATTAGCAGTGAAAGTTTCTATTCATTTCTGCACATTCTGTGGTAGTTACGGCATGTTATATGTTTTCGTTACGGACATTACATTTGTTGGACAAGAAATGTAATGTCCGTAACGAAACATAACATGCCATAACTACCATATGCTGTACTGAAATGGACTGAAACTTTCACTATTTACAATCAAGGGTGTTTTGTGCATAATTCCATTATGAGTTCCGAATAAAAAAAAAAGTGGTGTATCTTAAGGACCTTTTGAAGTTGCAAAAGTGTAATGTCCGTAACGCCCATAGTTGATTCTAGCCTTACGTTTCTGAGACGAAATGACAGTCCCCGTCACAGTCAGGATGCTTAATTCCAGGAGAAACTGCCCGAAAAGACGATTTAAATGAACAATAATCATAGATGATACGGTTTGGAAAACTATTCCTGAGAGGGAAAGAACCCTTCGGATATCAAAGTATCCTATAAACAGAAACAATAAAAGTGTAACAGGTGGAGCAAGTGAAAAGCCTTAAAACAGGTTTCTTCTATTCAGCATGGACTATTATTGTCAGTTCTCGTGCCATCGGATGCATATACAGCCTTTTGATATCAAAAAAATCAATTAATCAACAAGCATTTATCCACCACAATAAAAAAAAGTAGGTAAAGTGGGGGCTTACCACGTTTAAATACATATTAGTATTTGCTGCTGAACCTTCTTTTATTTCCCTTCAAGCGAAGTGAGAAGGATTACGTAGATAACGTTGATGATAACGATGATGATAAAGAAGAAGATAAAGATAGCCCGAATAAAATGTGAATTTAGACAAAGGTAAGAGGCGAAGGAAATTGCCTCACACAGAAAAAGGCAACCAAAGAAAAACCATGTCAGGAAATCTACGAAACAGCTTTTCAAGTAAACTTTGTTGGCCGGTTGTTCTCCTTAACGGCGACCTTTTGATCTACTCTTTGAAAAAAAATTTTGATACATCGTAGAAGAGCACGATTCTGTTTTAAACGTCATGAATTGACGACAACAGTTGTTGTTGAAGAAAAGGCTCAATTGCTGTCTGAGGTATCCTTGGCTCAAACAGGCGAAATGGGTTTATGAGAAATAATTATTAGTATATAGAGGCCGTTCGTGTATACGAGGTGCTTTTTTATGAAGCTTTCCTGCCCTTATTAACCTACTATAATTACTGCATTCTCTCATTTCCGTATAGGCTTAACACGCACTCTGAGAACAGTTTCTTAAAATTCATTAGGTTGTTTTTAAAATATGAACCTACCAACAATAACTGGCTTTAAAAATTTGATGTCAAACAAACATATCGGAATTTTTTTTTAACGAACTGTTGGTAGGTTCGTTTTTTAAACCCCTTATGAAACACTGTTTTTAACCGTTGTTTCGCAATTTCGCTATGTTAATATTTTATTTTCCTCTAACAGGACCGTATTTTCATTGGCGTAAATCCCGGGGGGATGGAGGGATATATCCACCCACACTTTTTTTCGAAAGGGGGGTGGCGTGTTCAAATATCCCCCCCCCCTCATTTCAAGGAAAAGTGATATTGTAAATTAATCAGTTGGTGAAAATTTTCATAACAATGTCATAAGGTCATATAGTGGAATTTTCATTTGAAATGCTTTTAAAAACCAATAAAGGGGTTATTTTTATTATATGCGTGAGGAGGGTCTGCTCGAGTAAGGGTGTGTGTGTATGCTTAAGTGTGTGTTCACGCAAGAAATTTCGGCAAAAAAGTCGATCATCCCCCCCCCCCCCCCCCCCCCCCAACTCCTCAAAACGGATTTACGCCGGTGCGTGTTTTGAAACGTACTCTTTTGGGAGTTTTGTAACTTGTATTAAAACCGTATAAAGAAAAAGACAAGAAAACGCCAGGCACTACTAGTTTTGAACAACATTATCAAATCCTCGATTCTGGCCTGGAAATAAAGCAGTAAACGCACCTAAAATAAGTTATTGCTTAATAAAATAACTGCCTTTATATAAAGTTGTTTGATTTTGAAATCCGGAGTGATGCTGGAAAGACTAGAACGACTAGTAGCGTTATATAGAATCCACGGATGTGTTTAAAGCTCCAATAATGCGCAGTTTTGATTGTTCTCGTGGTTCAAATGATTATTTGCTCTACGAAATCATGTCTTTGACATAGAATCACGGTGTATTCAGTTTTAAAGCAGTGCAATTCTTTAAACTATTTTCTAACACTACCACCACTATAAACCAACAACACCACCACCAGCACCACCATCACCATCACTACTACCACCACCACCACCACCACCATGGTTACTGCCATACCAACACCACAAGCACCACCAACACTACTATCACCATCACCACCACCCAGGGGCGGCGTCAGGGTATTTTGATGGGGGAGCAAGTATTTTTCTGCTTCTTAACCTTGGCCCACAGTGAGTTTATTGACGTTTCAAATGAACAAATCGGGCTAATATATAGTTGTTTGACCCTGCCCTCTCTTCCCGCATACTCTTATTTCATCATCTTCTTCTTCTTCCTTTTCTTCTTCTTCTTCTTCTTCTTCTTCTTCTTCTTCTTCTTCTTCTTCTTCTTCTTCTTCTTCTTCTTCTTCTTCTTCTTCTTCTTCTTCTTCTTCTTCTTCTTCTTCTTCTTCTTCTTTTGAAAAATAACTTGAAAAAAACTTGAAAAATCCCCCTATACCGATTCATTAATGTCTTTCACCACCGTCTTTAAAGTTCCAAGTTCCAAACGAAAGTTGTCATTCTGAAACATGGAAATGAGAAGTGCACTACGCTTTCGTCATATATTTTTATTTCTTCGGTCGGGTTTGGATGTCTTTTTGTATTTTTTTCTCTTTTTTTTTTTTTGTTTCTTATTGGAATTTTATACTGTAATATTAAGTTACTTAAAAATGTGTTAACATTGCAGACAGGCTTTTTGTATATGTATATATACCTTTCTTGCAGTGAATATGATATACTTTGAAAATAACCTGTGGTCGATAAAATATTTTGATGAAGATTACTTTACCAGCGAAAGTCAATAAATCGTATAAAAATCAATAATTTTAATACAAGTATAAAACGATTATACAACAAACATCAATATATAACATATATCATTTTTACATTTCATATAAAATACGATTGTTTTCTGTTTTATGTATTGTATGATATACATTTCGCAATAACCATTTCTAATTCTTCTCCTTCAGTCTATACAAGCATCGTTCTCGCTGACATAATCTTTTGATCGATGATAATAATCATAATAATTTGTAGGGCATATATAGGACGAAAAGAATAAAAACATTTACCGAAAGTTCGTGTAAACTGCTAAACAATGATATCAGAAGGAGAAGGTGCTATTGTTGCTTTCCTCTGTAGAAATTGTATTTTTCTAACGATGATGACTTTAAAAAAATGATGCTTCAAAGAATCCCTATGCGATTGGAAAAGAGCATTGAACACAGACATACTCAAGCTTTGCATGCACTCATCAGAGTAAAATCCCTATGAGATTGTCAACACAACCTGCCTTTGGATGAGCCTGTAATAATCAATATAATAATACACTGCAACTCGTATTATTACTGAAAAAAAGATTTGAAATTTTATACAACTTGTTTACAAAGCTTGTACTATATAGATGAATAAATACGTTGTAAATGAAATAGTTTCTACTTCATCCTAAAAATGTTGAATGTCTGAAGTTCTGAAAGTCATTTTTTATTCCAACACAACAGCTCGACACTTGCAGTATTGTTACTACACGTATAACTTTGATTAACGCTCAACTATTCTGTAATATGATTCATTGTACTAAACGATAGCTATTACATAAATTTTATCATAAATCATTGCAGTTTGTGGGGCAAAATTTCCAAGTTATATGAATTGTTTATTGTATTGCATTGTTTGTCTTTGAATTAAATTAGTTATTGACCTGCCATGAGTCCGGAAAGGGAACATGGCCCTGGTTTGATAATGTCAACAAAATCTCTTATTGGACAAATACTTCATAAAGCAATATCTATGATGATTAAGAAATAGAGATTGTAAGGAATACTGGAATCTCAGACCAGACAGTACTGAAATGTAGGTCTACAACCCATCAATATCACTGAATCAACGAAATGTTTCCTTCCAGCTTATCGCTGTCCGCCTAAATCTCCGACTGCGCTTTCTCCTGTCGGGAGGACCAATTTGGCAGGAAGGTCCTGGTCTTCAGACAGATCACATCCCATCCAGTATTCAGAACGAGACCTCGGGTAATCCTTAGCGGCCGCCATCTTGACGTCATTGAATCTCCAGTACTTGTTATTCCTGAAGAAGTAAGTCTTGCCATTCTTCCACTGCAAGGCAGCATCTATATTGGTCGGTATCCCACGCCAGTGCTCGTTGATTTGCCTCGGTGAACTGACGGAGAGACTGTGCTCGAAGAACTCATGGAAGCGAACGCCTTTGAATATGTAGATCTTGCCGTTGCCTCCCCATGTCAGAGCAGCATCGGGATGAGCAGGGAGACCCGAAGGCTTTGCTCGGGGAAAGCCATGTTCAAGCTTCTTACCAGAAAATCTCCACATTTTTTTGCCTGACGGGAAGTGAGAAAAGAATGGAAACAAAAGCAAAAGATGAAGACGATATCTTTTCAGAGCTGACATTAACGAAAACGCGTTCAGCTGCAAACTGCTGGTAAAATGATTTTGTTCTTGTTGTTGTTGCAATGATTATGATGATATTGGGGTTTTTTTTTCTTCCCCATGACCAAGTATCTGTTTCTTTTTCGATCTATTCTATGAAGTGCTGTACAAAAATAGTTAAACATGAGAAACAAATTACGAGGCAAGTCTAAAATTCTAAAGTCAATGAATATTCAGTCAAATCAAACCAAATAAAACCCAATCAAACCGAATTAAATAATTTATGTTTCATCTGAACGATATTACTAAACGTTTAAATTGTGTCCGAGTCATAGCCTATTCTGTTGCATCGTAAATATAAAGTTTTTCATTCTCCTGCAAATTCGAATTTTCTCACCTTTGAACATGTATGTCCTGCTTCCAGACGATACAACAGCTTGGACTCCTTCGGGTGCGCCACTGAAGACCTTTTTGATCTTTCTTGGGTATCTTTCCACGATTCCCTGATCGTCAATCGCCCATACGTACTTGTCTCTGAAAGCGTAGACGACGTCGTCTGGAGCTTGAAATGCAATAAACAACAGTGAAAGAGTAATGTGACTAATTTTAGATAAAAATATTATTTTCAAGAAATAGATCTGAAACTTTACTACATGAATATTAGTCAACTCCAATAATGTTCTTGGGAAAGTCTTAGCAACAGGCTTAATTCTGTGAAGGACGATCGAACATGAATTGATTTATTCAATTTTAGCGAATACACTGTATCATGCATTCTCATAATCATAGCACGCTTTTATGTTGTTATGCTGGTGAATGCACTTTGGTGTGTGTTAGGACCAGTTCGCTTTCCTAATGTAACTGCGGATCCAGGGTTTGCAAATAGTGGGGGCGCGGGAGCCGAGCGGCGCACGCTTATCAGTAAGAGCCTCAGTAAGGCAGCAGCGCGCCATCGTTTTGAGAAGGTGTCGATTTTATGTGCGATAGCGTCGTTTTATGTGAGATTCTGCCGGTTTCAATCAAGCAGACCAGCCGCACCTTTGGCGCTATGAAAACAAAAAATAAGGAGGGGCATGAGCCCCCGCGCCCAACGGATCCGCCACAGTAGTGCAGTCGTTCACAGAGGCTAAAGGCAACTGGATTACATTGTTATTGTAAGTTTTAGTGGATGTGGGTGTGTGTACGCGCGTGTGTGCGTGTGTGTAGTTATTCATGATTATTTCCGGGGATTGTTTACGTCTGGGACCGACGTTAAACGTCATTGTCCGAAAGATAAGACTCAGATTCGAACCTGCATGGGTCCGATCAGAGTCAGTTTGTAGGGAAGACAAAGAGCTGACTGCCGATGTAACCACCAGACCAACTCCTGCTCCCTCGGTAAAATGTGGTACACTATTTATACCTTTCTTTTTCACAAAGCTTTAGAGTGACTCCAGTTCAAGATCAACAGTGTCTTCTTTTCATGACACTTCTGCCTTCTCATTTGATCTAGAAGGCTGGGAATAAGATATCATACATAAGCAGGAGGAGCTAAAATCACCGAAATCTTTTGGTTTATTTCTAAGTCAGATCTTTGTATACCGTTTACGAATAAGAGCGATTTGACTGTAAATAATCTTGAAACTTTCTAAATTGCCAATGCAAAATAAGATACAATCACTTTCTTTATGTACATTATTGTCAATTTTCTTGCTAAATTTTGAAATTGTGTTTGCAATTTTCATTCACTCTGGCAGTCTGGCTCATGTTTTATATATGTGGGGTTTTTTCAGTTATGTAGCTAGGAGAGGATTTTTTTTTTTCAAGTCAAAAGTCCTGAAATTATTGTTGCCAATTTGAGTCTCTGTTCTAGTATTAAGAATTAATTAAAACTTACCATAGTATGTAGCGGCATCCCATCGACTGTCACAGGCAGGGGCGTTCCCATTGCCACTGGCTTCACTACCGCCAGTACTCGCAGTGCGTTCAACATCTGGTTTACCTGATAGCAAATAAAAGCAAATATTTATAGTTCAATGCGTATGAAACTTTACGGGTATGGCACAGGCTAGACTAAGCTCGAAGCTGAATGGAATACTGTTGGAGTGTCAAAAATAGAATAGATTCTATACTCATCTTGTCCTCTGTCACACGCTCTGTCTGTCTGTCTGTCTCTCTCTCTCTCTCTCTCGCAAACATCCTAATACGACTACACCCAAAATTTACATGTCCCTACCCCCTCTCTATCTCTCTCTCTCTCTCTCAGTTCCCCTTTATTTCCTCCCCCCCCCCTCTCTCTCTCTCTCTCTGTCTCTCTGATTCCCTCTTTATCGTTCTCTTTCGTCTTTGACTGGGAGAAAGATCTACCATTGCAGAGGCCTTTTTAAAATTCTGTTATTCCTCGTTTTCCTTGAAGGCCTTTTTTTATCCCCTTGTCAGCAGCAGCTGGATATATAATTATTTGCTAGCACATCCCCCCTCCTTAAAAAAAAAAAAGAGATTTAGCTCATTACGCCACTGCCTATTGGTAAAATTGGCTAAGGTTAAGTTTGCAAACGGGTTTTTTTTTTTCTAATCTTACCATAAAGGTGTTGGATACCGTCTATGTCGTCTTGATTGAGTTGAAGGTCCTCCACATAGCCCTGATACCACGGGTACATGAGAGCTGAAGGATCGCTGCTATGATCCAGCCCGAGACTGTGGCCGAATTCGTGAGCAGCCGTGAAGAAGAGATCGACGCCGTCGTCAGACTCTGTTCCCACGGTCCACGTTTCGTCTTCGTCAAAATGGACGTCACCGTTTTCAGGATCGAAAGCGTGGGCGAGGTCTCCGCCTGCAGCAGGGACGAATCGAGTGGTAGACGGAGCGTAATAGAATGCGTAACAAGGGGAAAATGCAATAATATTGTGATGCAATCTATGATAATGATGATAATGATAATAACAATCATCATCATCATCATCATCATCATCACCATCACAATCATGTTCATATCGTCATAATCATAATGATGATATTCATACTGCACGCAATATCCATTCCATGAGAGGCTAAAGGCGTCTATAAAGGCGTCACCTTAGCTTTAGGACAGAGCTCTGTCCTACGCCACTGAATCGAGGACAAGTTATACCAGGTGCACCTGGGTGGGAAGTGGCAAATACATAGTTATGTCTTGCCAAAGGACATTAGTACCACGGCTGGACCCGAACCACGAACCATGTGACCCATAGTCTGGTGACGTATCCCCTACACCACGATACCTCTATACTTGACTAACCATGAATCTCCCAGTGACTCAAGCTTAAAGGCATTGGCTAACTTTGTGAGCAGCTGATGTAAAAAATTCTCAAACTAAGATGAAACGTGTGTATGAGTACTTGTATTTGTACTCAGAAACCCTGAAACCAACCATAATTAGAAATGAAAAACTGTTGATAAGACGCAAACGCCGATTTTATTAGTTTTGGTCTCATGAGACAAATAACTAGAGGAGCATTTTCAACCAGTTCAAAAATACCGTTGGCTGCACCTCTCTCCCTGTACTATACATGATATGCATACACACACATACACTGTTCCGGTGAACTCTGTTCACATGCACGCTCCTTATGTCCAGTCTGTGCAACCGACCATTATATTTCTTCAGACATTAGTTTACATTTTTAATATTTAAAAGTACTTTCCGTCGATATTATAGTTTGAAACTTCCAGACTGGCATTTTTAAAGTATAACTCTTGTATTTATACCATTGTCAAGAAGCAAAATGAGATTTTTTAAAATTCTCAAAATGTTAGCCTTTTACTTTAAAATTAAGCAGAATACGGGCTTTTGGGTTCTACATAAACGTCAGTGGCCGAAATTATAATGATGTAAACATCTTCAGGACGAACTCGCCATCGGGAGTTTGGTGACTTTCACCATGTCCACCGATGTACCCCTCGAGAGAGAGGGTCGGTCGGTGCAGATTGAGTGGGCTGGTCATATTGCATTTCCCAAGTAGAATAACCGGCGCTGCTTTTTTTAGGCTATCCTATTGTCAAATGAACTTTTCATTGAAGTTCCTACCTGGTCCATCAAAAAAGTCAAAAAAGCCATGCCATCCTGCCGCGAATTCGAGGATGATGTCGGCACTGGAGCTGGATGACTCGGCGAACGACAAAGGCGAAACATCGGACCAGAGTTTGAATGCTCTTCGGATAGTGGTTCGAATTTGAGACTTCGGAAGATCTGGTGTGAAGTTTTCGAAGTTATAGGTCAGATCATTCTTGCTCCATTTTTCCCCTTTTGATAATGAGAGAGATGAGTTAAAATGATATACGGCCTATATTTAAAGTATACCAATCATAATCTAAAAAATACCTAGAGTTACCCAGGAACGAGTCTAAACGCAGGCATATCATGCCTCTGTATTCAGTTCTAGATTCTTTCTCTTTAACCCATTCATGACAGGAATTATTTAAAGCCTAATTTGATCAGCTTTTATTCTTCAAATTGGCAACACCAACATTTTTATTTCATTGCTACATTTTCCTTATAAAATGTCATGTATCTGAAATGAATATAAATTGACAGAAATTATGATGAGAAGTCAAAAAGTTGCCAATTTGCAGGGGAAAACGGTGATTTTAAACCTTCTATCACATTGCCAATTTAAGGATTTTAATGCTTATTTTCCTTTTAAAAAATCTTCAGCATCAAACAACGAATATTGACGCAACCAAAATGGGCACAGTTTGTGTATAATTTTTTGCTCTTTCTGCTCATGTATTTGGTATGATTTTTAGGGCTTTGCATCAAAAGATATTAGGCCAAACCACAAAATGTGGACCTCTGTCACGAATGGGTTAAGATGACTGGCTCAATGCAGGTACAGGACATTTGTCGTGTTTGTAGCCATATTTTGTAGGCTCATTTTTCCAGCATCTGTCTAAAGCAGCTTCGAAACTGCGTATACATTTGGGGCAGGGACATCTCCATAATGAAGACCTACTAGTATTCCATTTTCTTTGTATTCTTACATAAAAAAAGAGTTTTTGTATCTCTGTGTTTTGGTCCGAGGAACCGGGCCCAGGAATAAACAATTTTCTACTTCCTCTAGTCTGATCTCTGGATTGCACTTCCAGATTTGGTATTGTGTCTGCATCATATTCGTTAGAAAGTTTCAAGTATGCCAAGGTGGGGATTTTCAGACGCTTTAGTCTTATATTTGTGTATTAAGGTTGCTGCCTTAAACTCTTGGACTAATATAGTTGCCCTTCTTTGAACATTTTCTAATGCATGAATATGCTTCAATAAGGTTCGGGCTAAACACAGCATGAGCATACTCTAGTTGTGGGCGAACAAGCGATTTGTACAAAAGTGCAAAATTATCTTAATCTAAATGAACAAACTTCGGTTCTTCTGATAGGACTCATTAATTAATGTACATATGGCCGTACGCAGCGGGGGGGGGGGGGGGGGGGCGGGGGGGAAGTTGCCCCCGCCCCCCCCCCCCCCCGAAATTTTGAAATATCACATTTTAAACTGAAAATTTTAATAAAATCCACCAAAAACTGTACCAAATCCTTCTATTTTACTTTTGAAAATACAAAAGTGCCCTCATGACCAGCTCGGTCGCTTCACTCCCTCGCTTTCGAGTTTCTTCGAAATGTTTTACACGTCTTGCCCCCCCCCCTGGAAAAAAATTCTGCGTACGGCCCTGAGTGTACAGCAAGACGTATGTCAGCCACAAGCCGGAGATTTTGAAGAAAATAAAGCATAAATATAAAAGGCTATACCAGTCATTCTATCTTATTCTAGGGAGTCTGAAGAAACTAAAGGATAACAGACCACATAGCCCCGAATCCAATGGCTGTCCGATTATCGATGAAGTAAACTCTTTAATTGATGAGCTTGCGTACAACTAGTCTAAGCAAGGAGGTACTATCAATAGTGACTCCTTGGTCTAGGTAACTGGTCCCTTTTGAAATCGCAATATATATATATATTTTTATATAGAAGTGATACTTGAAGCTCATAAATTATTTTTGTATATCGTATATTGGCACGGAACCATTAAAGGTGACTGAAACCCTGGGGAAATATCCATTTTTTTTGAGAACTGATGACAGAAAGAAGCAATTTTAAAAAGTTCCATCAACATACGTTACGAAATGAGAAAGTTATGAAAGTTTGGAAAGTCTCAATTTACTTTCTATGGCGATCCTCATATTTTTTTTTTTCATATTTTCTCCATTATCTCTAAAGATACTGCTTGTCTCTTTGTGAACTCAGCATACGTTGTGTCACACAGGGAGAGTTGTCCTTCTAACCTGCCATTTGAAGCAACATTGCCAATTTGAGGATCGCCATAGACAATGATAGAAAGTAAATTTAGACTTTCAAACTTCATAACGTTCTCATTGCGTAACCGATTTTGATGGAAATTTTTTTAAATTGTTTCTCTAAATCCTCTCTTTTCACTGAAATGGATATTTCCCCAGGGTTTCATTCTCCTTTAACTTAAAACAGGTACAGAGAAAAACGTCTTTCTCAGATTGGTACCCTTTAAGCCCTATTATGCATAAGGGAGTGAAAGGGTAAAACGCCCCCTCCCCCCATGAAAATTATAAAGAAACCTCTTAAAAGGGTATAGGAAGACCTTGAAAATTAAGAGTTCCTTTTTAACATTTTTTCAAGACTTTTTCAGACCCCTGGACGTGCTGGATGATCCGAGGTCTAGAAAATTAATGGCCTGTAGTGAAAATTTTAAAAACATTAAAGTCGAAATCTCCCTCCCCCCCCCCTCCCCCTCTCCCTCTCTCTCTCTCTCTCTCTCTCTCTCTCTCTCTCTCTCTCTATATATATATATATATATATATATATATATATATCTACGTGTAATTATCTATCTTTCTCTCTTTCCGACAATTCTGTTTCACCTCTCACGAGCTTAATTTGAATGATGAACGTCATGAAAACATAATCACGACGCGATTGTAAGATGATATTCAAATCCTATTGGTTATTCCGTTTTTTGAGAGGAGGGGTCTTCATAGCCACACGTACACTTAAACTTAACTCTTCAAACTGAACAGTTTCAAGAGTTAAACAAAAACACGCTGGTAAATGAAATTTATGATAATTTCCTCACCAACTGTGACGTATCTCCTTAATCGACGTGTGCCATTCGTTTCCAGTCGACCTGGTGAATGTCTAATGTCCATCATACCGGTCCCGACGATATCTTCTACCCCGCATCTCCTGGCCAGAAGTTTCTCTCGTGTAGCCTCATCTAGGATCCCCGTCTGCTCCAGGCCAGCAAATTGCTGGAAAGCTCTGAGAAAATCAAAGTACAATTTGGACGGAATTGAAATGATCATTTCAGTCAAATAGTAGATCAGTATCATAATATTGTTTCAACGATGATTTTACTACAAACAGAGACGTAGTCAGTATTCCTTAAAGGAAAAAAGAGCGTTGCAGGTTCATAATTCAGTAGCTTCTAAGACAGCCCTTATAAAATCAATACGTACAACTATTCTTCAAGAATTAGGAGCCTGTAGATAGTTACTGGCAACATTTCTATGGAATAAGCGGTTATGGCTTCTCCAAAGGCAAAATAAAAATACAAAAACAAACACAAACACAAAAACAACAAATAAACAAACAAAACAAAGCAAAATAAGAAAAATTCAGTTAGAGTAGGAACCGGTATTAAACCCCATCGCTATACATATAGGTCATTGATCCCAGCTCGTATTTGTTGACACAATCGCTCTAACGAATTTCCGAAATTACTTCACTGAGTTTAAATTCGATGATTTCCCTCTCCCCCTATTAAAAATATCTACTGCGAGGAATAAGTTCGGCCATCGCTATCCATAGTTCGACACAACACTGTTCTGTACTGTGAACTATGCTGTTTTATCATTTTCAAATGTAGATCCTATAGCTAAAAACAAAAAAATTAAAACAAAAAATTAAAACAAAAACAAAAAACACACACAAAAAAAAACCAAAAACATTTTACCCGTCTTGCCACTTTCAAAAGATTTCTCTAAACTTATTTTCTTTTCCAGTGATCTATAGTAAGCTCTAGCTCTTGGGAGCCTGCATGAGCCCCCCCCCCCCCCCCCCTTTTTTTTTTCTTTCTTTCTTTCTTTTTTTTTGTTTTTTGTTTTTTGTTTGTCTGTTTTATGCAAGAGCTGTGGTACTTTTTGTTTTTAGCACATGATCATTATTTTCAATTTCAATGTTATTATCATTATTATCATTGTGATTTCTATTATTGCCTGTTATCAGGCTATGATTCATTCGGTTTCGGACATCAGTTTGACTCTTAACTTACAGAATAGCCGATTCCAGTGACGTGGGTGAATGTTGAACTCCAGTCATGAGGTAGCCATACTTTTCAAGATAATCCTGTATGAAAAAAATCACAGAAAGAATGGAAGGAAGAGAGAGGGGAAGAGAGTGAGTCATTTTATGGTGTAAACATTCGGGACATATAATAGTGAGATAAAGAAGAAGAAAGAGGAAGGAGGAAGGAGAAGAGGAGGAGGA
>CM057154.1:2989589-3089589 GCA_029962745.1 Echinometra lucunter
GTAAAACGAAATTTGAATATTAAAGAAAAAATAGAAAAGGGCCATCAAACCCTTTGGGATCTTTTGAGCTTCCAAATTCTCTGACAGGTAGAAATAAACAAAATATGTAAATAAATAAATGAGTGAATGAATGAATCAATCAATCCATAAATCAATTAATCAATAAGTAAATGAATAGACAGACAGATAACTAAATAAGGAAATATATAAATAAATAATGAAATGATAAAGTAAATAGGCCAGAGAGGGGTCACAATTTTCCCAATATAGGTGGGGACACAAACTACACATTAGATTCGAAAAGGTGCACTGTTCTGTCTCTTTTTCTTAGTCGACATGGACCAGAAAAAATACAAACACGAGAAAATCATCCACTAAGATGACTCATTGTTTATCTTCTTTTTTCCCCATTAAGTATGATCTCACTTGAAGACCATTGTCCAGTCATAGCAGGAGTAAGAATAGGAAGGAAACGCTGAATAATGGTCATGTTCATCGTTTGAATACAGATTACTTTAAAAAAGGATTTATCCTTGAAATGCGCAAATATCCAGAGATTAAACAAAATATCAATGAAAATCAAAGGAAATATATAGACGGAAGGACCATGAATACAGAATAGTTTAGTTAACTCACTGGAAGAGAATAGACTTTGCAGACTTGTGAGGATATTGCTCAGTCGAAATCTAAATGGGGGACAAAATCTGTATTTGTAGGGATTGAGCTCTAGCCTTTAACCCCTGAGTCATTTCGTTTACTTCTATAACTGTGTTGTCATTGCTGCGTCTTTTCCTTCCTTTCGAACTCTGTTGGTGTTTATCGTTTATTTACGTCGTTTTCTTGGAAAAGAAGGCTACAAATCCCTTCGACTTTTTCACCATTTGACAAGTATATCGCAATAAAAAAGAGCGACAGAATAGAGTACAATGAAATAATTTTAAAAGTTTATCATGGATATTCTCTTATTCTTTTTGTATCCTTCTTTTCTGCTTAATATGACATCATCACGTACTATTAACAATGACTCATGGTGTGCCTCTTTTTTTTTTCTTGCATAGAATTAGGTGTACTCTTCTTTCTAAAAAAAAAAATTATGCCCAGGAAAACAGTGCCACAGAAGAACATGATGCTGTGCATGGATGACTTAATCGTATGAAACAAAATTAAATCCTTTATACAATAATTTCATTACATGAAATGATAAATGTGGAGAAAAAATTAATTATGCCTAAGATTTAGAGTATTTATAGCGTTTGGTCCAGTGTTCTAGTTGAACCAACGCAGCATTCTAACCTCCTCAGTTTCTGTGAAGGCTACAGTTTGGTAGAATAATGAAAAACTTGAGGAAAAAACGGTATACCTTGCCGTGGCACAGGTGAATTTAGAGGCACAACTCTCCTGCTGCAATGCAGTAGTTCAGGGGCCCGTTGCATAAAAGTTACTATAACAGTTACTTTGCTATTATAGTAACTCTTCATGGAATACTGGATTTGTTGAGCAACATGCCATGCTCAACAGCCAATCAAAATCCAGTATTCCATGAAGAGTTACTATAATAGCAAAGTTACTATTTAGTAAGTTTTATGCAACGGGCCCCAGAAGTCAAATTTTATGGTACAGTGACTGGCTTGAAAGTCCTTTTTGTTTGCCGTATTATATTGAAATTAGGTGGCTGAAGTTCATTCCTTGTTTTGTGTGGCATCACTGGCGATATCTTCCAACTTTAAATGATTTGATAAGAGAAGCATTTGGTGTTTTTTAATGAAAAGTCATATGAAAGCCCTTTATTTTTATTTTTGTTTAATCGTCGTTCTGGTGTTTATTCATCATTTACATAAACCATTAATAACTAGAACTAAATCAAGAACAAAAAGAAATAAGCCATGAAGGTTGGGAGTTGGTCACTTTGTGGGTCAAGTAAATCTGATGGTGTCCCTGAAACCACTGGCCCGTCTTCGTAGCGTTCTAAGCCAAGGACACGGGTTCGACTCCCGACGGAGACATTTTTTCAACTCGTTTGCAAACATTTCAACGGGGGGGGGGGGGGGCAGCTTCGGGGCAATCTGATTTAAGATGCGCTTCCATCATTCTCTCATTTTTTTCTTATTATATTGTGTGCAAACATACGTTATTTCCCGGATTAGCAAACCCGCCATAAACAAGGAATCATTTCAAAATGGACTCCCTCAATCCTTGTTTGTATAGATTTGATTATTAAAGAAAACTTCACTCTCTCTGGACAAGATAAAAACTCCACACACTCTTAGCTCCTTGACCATCAAGACCTTCACAAACCTTCAATTAATGGTGAATCGCCACTTGGTCTAATACCACTTTGTCTACATCCAGTTTGTCTAATAACCATTTGGTCTAATTACAATACCCACTTGGTCAAATCTGATTAGAAGAACCAAATGGTCATTAGACGAAATGAGGAAAAACTAAGTAGACGAAGTGGCAATTTGACCATTTGATCATTTCACAACATGATAATTAGGTAAATTCAATTAGCCCATTGGGTATTAGACCAAGTGATGATTGGACTAAGCGACCAAGCAACCAACTATGGAGTTCAGTGGGTGTTAGACGATCTGGGAATTAGACAAACTGGTATAAGACCAAGTGGCTATAAACCCAATTAATCTCGATCACCTCAGACTAGACACAGAAATCACGAGACACATTCATTTCAAGAAACAGAAATGGTTATCATATTTATATTCATAGTGAGCTTGAAGGTCACTTTGCTTGTCATGATGACAAGCAATCAAAGCATTTTTAAGGAATTTCTGCCGACTGGGTATCCAGTTTTCTCACCACGCAGATAGTGATCACGAGACACATTCATTTCAAGAAACAGAAATGGTTATCATATTTATATTCATAGTGAGCTTGAAGGTCACTTTGCTTGTCATGATGACAAGCAATCAAAGCATTTTTAAGGAATTTCTGCCGACTGGGTATCCAGTTTTCTCACCACGCAGATGCCTAAGGACAGAGATTCGAACTCAGAGATGGACAAAACCCCCACATTATGAAAGAAGCAAAAAGCCACCCCCCCCCCCAAATCGAGGCCCCCGCTGGTAATAAAAGCATTGTAAATGGCTCTAAAAGGAACAAATTTACTATTTACAAAGTTCAAAGCATTTTCTTCAGAAATGATTTGCTGGGACATCATTTTAATTTCTGTTCTTAGACTGGAAAAATAAAGCCATAAACTCGTATAATGAAGCGAAAAGTGGAGGGCAATATTGTTTTAAATATTTCATTTAGCAGTTGTATTCTCTGAAATTTTGAGTATATTTTTACATAGATAATCAGTATATCGTTTTCTTTTTCTTGATAACTATATACAAGTATACTGTACACATAAATAACTTGAGGAGGTTTATGTTTTGTTTTCTTTAATAATTTTTGGGGGCAATATGTTTTCTTGGGCGAATCGCCAGCCTGCACCCCCCCCCCCCCATGGATTCCCTGCCTCTGAATTCAATTCAATTTATTTCGCAAAATAAAATGAAAATTCAGTAACATAAAATACATATACAAGATTTTGCGGGGCTTTCCATGAAGGTTTAACAAAAAAAAAAAAACCTGTAAATTTGGATCGGAGTGGGGTTTTTTTGTTTGTATGTGTGTTTCTTTGGCTTTCGGAAAAGAGGCAGTGGGAAATAGCCCCCTCTCCTCCCGCCCCTGGCTACCCCTCATAGTTGAAAATAAAACCTTTTCATAACTCGATAAAAATCTGCACACTATCAACAACATCAGCATGGTTTTAAAAAATTCTGCACATACTGTCGCCGGCGACAATTTATTAATAGGTACTACAACAACTTTTAGCATTTAGGCCTACGTTTGCTGGTTGTCGCATCCAAACCAGTATTTGGCGGTGGAAGCCGGGTATCCCTTAGACAATTTCATTTTAGCATCATTGTATCGCCAGAAGTTGTCCCCCTTGAAGAAATATGTCCGACCATTCTTCCACTGGAATGCAGCATCTAGTTTAACGGGTACATCAGGCCACT
The DNA here is from genome assembly GCA_029962745.1 of Echinometra lucunter. Classification (NCBI taxonomy): domain Eukaryota; kingdom Metazoa; phylum Echinodermata; class Echinoidea; order Camarodonta; family Echinometridae; genus Echinometra; species Echinometra lucunter. The sequence continues at coordinate 2,993,615 of CM057154.1, forward strand.
GCCGCCGGATGGTCTGGGGTGGTCCCACAGTGAGTGTCTGCTCGTCAAACTCGTAGAACCGGAATCCTTTGAAGAGGTAAAGCTTGCCGTTCCCGCCCCAGCGGAATCCCGCGTTGGGACCTGATGGTAGACCCGCGGGAATGCGACGCGGGAACCCATCGTCGAGCTGCTTGTCCACGAAGCGCCACATTTTGCGAGCTATTCATATGGAGAAAATGGGTGAATATGATTGTTCAAAATATTTGTTGCCTTTTATCATGTACGTCAAAAGATCATGAAGAGAATAAGCCATGGGCATTAACTTACTGAATGTTTTAGAAATATTTTAGTATTATTTTTAATGAGCCTCCTTGAGATATCATTTTAAAACTAGGCGCACCAGCTATGACTTGTCTTTACGATATTTCATTGACACTGTCTGGATTAAATGAAAAATCCTCCCAAGACTATATGGCACCTATGAAGAATGAATATTCGGCATGCATGTTTGAGTGAAAATTTCCCGCATCCACTTTTATGATGCAGTTCCACACCAGAAAGGGGGAGCTTCGAGGCAAAGTGGACTCTAGCAAAGGGGATTTGACTGCAAGAAACTTCACCTGTCTCCCATCCCTTCCTTTTGCCAATGAAATACACATGTCCAAGGAGGGTGTTAAAGATGAGTCTCTTTACTGAGGTGTATGTATTTCTTGGTTTGTTTTTTTCCGAATTACTGATTTTCATTTGCTTACCTCTAAACATGTACAATCTGTTGCCGATGGAGAGCACAGCATGGACGAGAGATGGCGCTCCTTTGAATACTAGTTTGGTTTTCTTTGGGTAGCCAGGGAGTATTCCGTTATCACCAATCGCCCAAAGGTATCGATCCTTGAAAGCATACACCACGTCGTCTGGAGCTGTAATGGGGTAACGCCAAACCAAACCATACAAAAATATGCTAATGATGATTTCTGGGAAGAGCATGCGTAAAAGTACGAAATATCAAAGGAAACACCCCCTTCTCAGAAAGATGGAGAAGAGGACGGAGGCGAAGAAAAACAAGATGAAGAAGGAGAAGAAGAAGAAGAAGAAGAAGAAGAAGAAGAAGAAGAAGAAGAAGAACCAAAAAAAAAAAGAAAGAAAGAAGGAAAGAAAGAAAGTAAGAAAGAAAAAAGAAAGAAGAAAAAGAAAAGAAAAAGGAAGAGGGAGGGGGTGCAGGAGAGGAGCAGGAGAGGAGCAGGATGGGAGGAGGATCGAGAGGGGGGGAGGAGCAGGAGGAGAGGAGGAGGAGAGGAAGATGACTGAGAGGGGAGGAGCAGGGGGATAGGAGCAGGAGAGGAGGAGGATGGGAGGATGGGAGGAGTGAGAGGGGGAGGAGCAGGGGGAGGAGGAGGAGCAGGAGCAGGAGCAGGAGAGGAGGAGGATGGGAGGAGGAGTGAGAGGGGGAGAGCCAGGAGCAGGAGGAGCAGGAGAGGAGGAGTGAGAGGGAGGAGCAGGGGGAGGATGAGGAGCAGGAAATGAGCAGGAGCAGGAGCAGGATGGGAGGAGTGTGAGGGGAGGAGCAGGAGAGGAGCAAGGGAGGAGCAGGGGGATCAGTAGAGGAGGAGTAGGAATACTTACAATAGTACGTGGCGGCATCCCAAGTTGAGTTGCATGCATCTGGTAGATTAGGGTTGATGGGATTGGTAGGAGCAACATCAACACCCATCTCCTCTCTATTCATGGATGGTTTACCTAGATGTGACGAAAATGAATTTGATGATGATGATGATGATGATGATGATGATGATGATGATGATGATGACTTCTTGTAAAGCGCCGGTATCCGCCTCAGCTGGGCGCTCATGGCGCTTGCTCCAGAATGTCTCACAAATTTCAACATTTAGTCAGTGTCAAATTTATTTCCATATGAATTCCATATGAAGTTCACCTCCAGGAAGAATGGCTCCTCAAATTTTGTTGAATAGGCTTCCCTTCCCAAATATCAATTAAAAAAGTAAATGGAAAAAAAAATGTCTTGAAGAACTGAATACTAATATTAAGTTATATTAGTATAAAAAATTCTCAAATGGTAATACCTTTTAAAGGGTTGTGTACTCTTCCTTTTTTTTTTTAACATTGTAAGATCACAGTTGATTAACTGATTTAAAACTAAAATTTCACATTTCGTTGAACTGTAAATTCTTCCGAATCGAAATTCTCCCCACATTAGTGTACAGTTTTGTACTCTCAAACATACTTTGAATTTTAAAGTCCAGGGCCCCTTTGCATAAAAAGCTAATTCTAATACTACAGCAGCAAACCAACCAGGGCCCCGGTTACATAAACTTACCATTAATGGTAATTTTGCCATCAGTGGTAACTTCCATGAAACCTTGAATTTGATTGGCTGTTGAGCAATGTTACCATGGTAGTTACCATTGATGGCAGAGTTACCATTAATGGTAAGTTTTATATAACGCGTCCCTGGTTGGTTTGCTGCTGTAGTATTTCAGAATTAGCCCTTCTTGTTAAACAATAAATATGTCCATACTTACGAATTTTCCCATGATACGGTGTAGAATGCTAAAGTTTATCCCATAACACCCATAATCATTGTCTGATCAGTATGGACCGGTATAAATCGAAGGAAGTTCTAGTACTTGGATGCTACTACAAATCTACTTATTACCGGTATAAATTCTTGTGACTGTTAAGTTAATTAGTTTTGCATGAGGAACCACTCTTGGCTCGCCCCTTTGTGAGAATTATTCGAACTCAGTGTTTATATCATAATGTTTAGAAAATACATGAACTAGGAAAAATACTCTCAACTTGACGACAATTATGTGTCCGACCAACTGAGGACAATGTCATGCCCAACCTCTGTATTGTCTTGCTCAATCACGATGCCCCCCCCCCCTCCCCGATTTAGCAAAACTACCAGAGTTGAGAAAATTAAAATTGCTCTAGAAGTTTGTTTTACGTGATTACACTCCTATTGGGCTGTGTCAGTGGAGTGTTCATTTCATTCAGCAACAGCTACCATGAATATGTTGTATCCTATTGTATGTTTATCATCCTCCAAGAGCATCATGTTGATATTCCATTTACCAAGTGTACATTAAAGGCCAAGTCCACAGCAAGATGAAGTTCATTTCAATTTTAAAAAAAAAAGAATAAAATATTCCAAACAAAACAGTGAAAATTTGATGAAAATTTGATGCAAATTGGATGCAAAATAAGGAAGTTATGATTTTTTTAATTTTTGCCTTTTTTTCGCAAAACAGTCGATATGAATATTCATTGAGTGAGTTGATGATGTCATATAGTCACAATTTTCCACACATTATGTAGGCAGAAATGACAAAAATTTATAAGCGGCTTTAAAAATGTAAAAGTTGTCCTAAATACTCCTTAAATACTTACAAAATGGTATTTAGTCTAATATGTGTAGACATAATGGATGACTTTCAGTTTTAGGGAGAAAAAAAAATAAAAATTTTCTGATATTTTTGTATAGATTATTATGAAGAATAGTGAGCATAATCAACGCACTCACTGAATATTCATATCGACTGTTCAAGAACTGTTTTGCAAAAAAATAGAAAAAAAACCCCAAAAATTCATAACTTCCTTATTTTACATCCGATTTTCATCAAGTTTTCACTGTTTTGTTTGGAATTTTTCATTCTTTTTATTGAAATTAATTTTATCTTGCTATGTTTGGAATTTTTCATTCCTTTTATTGAAATGAAATTCATCTTGCAGTGGACTTGGCCTTGGTACCAGCGGTACATCAATGCCCCCATGTCACTGGAGTGTTCATTTCATCCATCAATACCTACCATAGATCTGCTGTATACCATCTATATCATCTTGTGAGAGCATATAATCATGCTGGTATCCCAGGTACCAGGGGTACATTAATGCCCCCATATCACTGGAGTGCTCCAGCCCGAGACTGTGTCCGAGCTCGTGTGCGGCTACGATGAAGAGGTTGGTATCCTGTTCGCTGCCCACGCTGAAGGTCTCGTCGTCATCAAAATGGAGGTCACCGTTCTCGGGGAAGAAGGCATGAGCCAAGGTACCCCCTTCAAAACAAATCGAAATTGTAACTAGTCTTTTTTCAGCATCTGAAAATTTCTCTGTATCGAGCACTTAAATCGAATTATATATATTCATCTTGTTCATGAGAACTAAATTCCTTCTTCTTCCCTTTTTTAATTCCAATTTTTTTTTACGCCCTCAACATCCTCTTACTTGTTTGAGATATTGTTTTAAAAACGGTGAATGATTTCATTCCATACTTAAACGGTGTCGTCTTGTTTTGTTGTGTGTTTGTTTGTTTGCTTGTGTAATTTTGCATTCTTGCTTGCTTGAACAGTTTATTTTGTTCGAAAAAACCTTAGAAGGGTTTACTATCTATCAAGATATGTGTGTGCTAACCTTTTAGAGATTAATGCGATAGATTAATGCAATAGACGCAAAAAGAAGTACCCCCAATGTTTTTCCCGCGTATGTTGATTATTAGAGAAATTTATTTCAAATTTAACAATGTTGTCATTCTTCAAATTCAAGCCTTACCAGGTCCATCGAAAGCAGCGAATGCACCGTCACCATGGAGACCCGTTGCAAATTGGATGACGATGTCGGCAGCAGCGGGGTCATTGGTCTCACTGAAGATAAGTGGAGTCACATCGGCCCAGAGCTGGAAGGCTCGACCCACGGCATCCCGAATCTGAGCCTCGGTAAGGTCCGGACTGAAGTTCTTGAAGTGGTAGGTGATGTTCGTCTTTTTCCATTCGGATCCTGCAAAAAGTAAAGAGAGGTATAGTGAAATACAGAAGTGACAATGAAAGAGTACTGGATGATAAAGAAGAAGGAAGAAATGGAAGTACACTGATTTGGGCCTTTTGAGATCATGCAGGATTGAAGTTTTACTCTGGATGTATGCCGTTGCCCGGAATAGGGGACCTTTGGACGTCAGTGGAGGAGGCGGTTGCGAATGCCTGAGTCGTCCAAGCTTGATAGTACCCCCCCCCCCTCCCCCGCTTGTTGTTATTTTAGGGTAATAGTTTTCTTCTTTGTACACTCACCTTGAATGTTGTATCTTGGCAATCGATGTCTGAATGAGCTCCATCTGTTTAACCCAGCCTCGTCATGCTCGTGAGCCGTAGTAATCTCTGCTTCTTGTAAGACATCCTTGATCACGTGAAAGAACCTACTCGTTCCATTGGTCTGAAGTTTGTTCATACTGCCCATGCGCGATGACCCTAACATGTCTTCGACCCCGCATCTGGACGAGTCCATGATCATCTGTGTCGTGTCATCCATTTCACCCGTTTGGTTGATACCAGCAAACTTCTGGAAAGTACTGAAAACCAAATGAAATGCATACGCTAAATAATCATTTGACAATATTCCGCCCTTGCATAAAGCGCGTATCACATTAACGTCTCTATGCGCTTCCAAAGTACTTTATATACAGAGGCGTCGATCCTGGGGGGCAGGGGGGCAGTTGCCCCCCTCCCCCAAGAAAATTTCGGGGGGGCAAAGATATCATTTTGCCCCCCCCCCAATAATTTCCCAACCAAAAAAAAAGGGGGGGAAGAAAGAGAATAGAAAGGAAAAGGAAGGAAGGAAGTGAAATGAAAGCGTAAAATAAGAAAAAAGAAAGAAAATGGGACACTTGGAAGCGCTCGCTCGCTTCGCTCGCTCGCATTTATTGTATCTTAACCTTTGCCGATGATAATTACTATTCTTATGAAAGGAAATCGGTTTGCGTCTTGTGTTTCTGTCTAATGTTATACTATTCTTCTACTCATAGGAAGTAATATAACCAAACAAGATATCACTCATAGAAATCGAGCGGCCAGTTGACCTAAAAATAGATAAAAATTTAGAAGATAACGGCCTGGATAAAGAAAAAAAACGCAAAACAAAACATATTTTTCATTAACTCGCTCGCTACTCTCGCCGGTAAAAGCTAGATACAAGATGATTTCGGGCAGCAAGTAGCTTATTAAAGCAGCGAGATTCCAAAGTATCATTATATTTGGGCAGCAAGGTGGTTGACAAAGATTTTGGGACGAATCCATATAATTTTGCCGGGATCGGTCGTTGACTTTGCTCGCTATAGTAGAAACAGAATGGATTCAGACTGCAAGCGAGGTAGCTAAAACAGTGTCATTTTTCGGCACACAGGTGATCGAATGTATTATTTAGATATCATACAGGCATGACAGGTTTATAGTGTATTCTGATGATAATGATACTAATAATATTCCGTTCTTGTATAGCGCATATCACATTTTTATCACATTTTTATGATTACGAAATAACACTTCTGTCATATGGAAAAGGGTATATATTTCCTCGCTCGCTGCGCTCGCTCGTTTCATATTAATGGTTTTGAAAAGCAAACGAATTCGGTGAGATGAGACCGAATAGATAATGTAGATGTTTCATTGGCTCACAGCGTAATTTGCCGAAGGGTTTACTACATCTACCATGAAAAACAGTGTGTGCTTCCTCGCTCGCTTCGCTCGCTCGTAATATAAAAAAAACAGAGTGGTTTGGGGGGCAGCAACAATAGACCAGCGATGTGACAAAATAGAGTTCATATTTGGCAGCAAGGTAACCATAAACATATATATCAGGTATCATTTATGCTTATATGATAACTAAACCCTTCTCTCATAACAAGAAATTTGTTATTTTTTAATTGAAAAAAAAAAAGCAGGATGGTTCACATGGTAAGTTGCTTAATTTCCCCAATTTGAAAATGCTTCACGTTGATATAGGCCTACACCCCTATATATATATATATATATATATATATATATATATATATATATATATATATATATATATATATACATCCACACATACATATATGTGCGGGTGTGCGTGTGTGTGTGTGTGTGTGTGTGTGTGTGTACAAATAGTAGCCGTGGGTTCATCTCCGCTTGGTCGTCTTGCCCCCCCAATCCGAAAAATGGATCGACGCCTCTGTTTATATATTATCACCCCTGCTTTAGCTCTGGTACCCATAGCGCTCAGTGCATTACAGGAATTAATTCGACCAGCTACCCACTTACCTGGCAAGACATTAATCTACACATATGTATATATTGTGTCTTGCAAAAACATGCTAAAGGATGTCGGTAGCGTGGCAAGGATTCGAACCCCATGCCCTACGGTTAACATTCCGTGGACTTATCCAGTACAACACCTCTACATCATCATCAAAACAGGGCTGGTTTTATTTGGCTGAGACAAAGAGAGGATGTAGAGGTTTGGAGTATTGCTTAAACTGAAATGATTATATCCATAAGACCTACTATTTGGATTTATGAAGGTATCGGGGCAAATGGTTATGTGAAATCGCTCCTTGAAATCAGGAGCGGTGATTTCATGTAACGAGTGAGGGGGGGGGGGACGGAAACACCGAAGGTCACCGCCGAAAATCTGTTTCGAGAAGTGGAAGGGGGTTGATCGTTATAATACGAGCGAGCGAAGCGAGCTAGCTAAAATTAACCGCAAAAAATAATGAAAGAAGCCTCATTTTGCCATATCAAAATACACTCTAGGCCTATAAGATATTCAAGTGGTTGGCCTAAATTTGGTCACCTGACTCAAAATAGAAAAATGAAAATATTAAGTTTCAAAAATCAAGGGGCATGTCCCCCCCCCCCCCCGATCGCCGCCTATGCTTGAAATGGTACATAGAATAGCTTTTACAAACTAACGGTGAATTTAGATAGTTGCTATTACTTTTTATCGCCAGTGTGGTATATATAGATCTACGAAATATTGTATAAGAAAACCCTGCAAGTGTCATACTTATTTCATCGGGTTTATTCTGTTCCCTATTAGTTTGCGTGATACTGGCCAATATAAAACAACTGAAACTATAGCGGCCAAATGGGCAACATGTCAAAGGAATTGATGCCAAAATATTACATATTTGAACTCAATTTATTTCACATAATAATTCACTTCAATTATTGGGAACTGTGCTTTGTGATATATATGAATGGTTAGTGTCATTCTGTAAACAAGATATATCTTGCATATTCATAATTTTATTGAATAAGTTAACCAGAGATAGATTATTAACAGATAGGAGATAGATGTATTGTCAAGTGTACACGTCATTTTTAAAGTTCCATGCGATCTATGATAATGATAACCTAACAATTTAGTTGTAGCTTGGCACGGTCATTTTCTAAATATATATTTCCATACACTTGTTTTGCACAGTATGATGACAGTGTTAGTTGTCATCCTTATGTTATGCCAGATGAACGAATTCCTAAAATATTTTCGCCCTTAATCAGCTAGTCTTTAAAGTTTCAATCTATTACAGAGTTTAGAGGCAATAAAATGATATCGGTAACAGGATTATTTTTATCTTCCTACAAAAAAATTAAGAGAAGAAAAGAGAAGCAAAGCAAACTGATTATAAAGTAATTGCAAACATACATGTAAGTGAGTAAACATAATGTACCAACCAGTTGGCATGAGGACGAAACGATTTCCTGCATGTCGTCATTCAATCTAACAGTAATGACTGATAACATTACACAAGCCAAATGTCACTGAATGTAGATATCACTGCCTCATTTCCTCAATCCAATTCTTTTTATTATCCTCTATCATCTGCATATTTGATAGGAACAGATGTGATGATGAAGTTTAGTTTCGAAGCATGATGATGTGATTGAGCGCGTGGAGCCAAGCTCATCGCTGTTACGAGCTGGGGGCGTATTCAAGCCATTCTCGAAAAAAAAGAGGGGTCTGGGGCAATGGCGTAGCGTGGTTAAAAATCAAGTGCGCTCGGGAGGGGGTGTTTTCCTCAAAGATTTAAGTTTGACTATAAATCGTGCCCAAATCATGCGAAAGTACCAACGAAGAGGGCCTTCGTGAAACAGACTTAGCCAGCCGACGTGACTCAAACTTGAACTTAAAGTTGGACTTTAACGAAATCGCTCATAAGTTTGGGCATATTTAAGTGCAATCTTTGTGAAACACCCCCAAGTGTCATGGTAGGACACCGGTCTTACTTCTTATTACTTAATGAATGAAAAGTCCATTAACAAAGCTGCCGATCACTTTAAGGGAGTACAAAGAGCTCCCTTCACATGCTTTTATATACTATATTTTCCGCCTCTCCGTTTATGTTTTTGTGCCCAATAGATTCTCCTTTTTCTGTTTTCTTCCTGTTTCGTTATTCCATGCCCCCGTTTCTACCTAACAGGTGGGGGGGGGGGGAGACAGATCAACATGATGATGTAGGGTCCATACCGCGTGTTTTTTTTTCAAGTTTGTAATCAAGAAAGTAAAATTAAGATTTTGGAATTTTTTGCTGTCGCAGCAGCTAATGATTCAAACTTTTGAGAGATGATTTTGAAAAGAGAATTCCACCCTATTTGTCCCATTATTTCATCATAATGTCAGAGGCGTTGGATTGCTTTCCCCTAATCCCCTTATTATCTCTCTCTTTCGCTCTTTTGTGATCACTGGTGATTGCCAACTCACAACTAAAGGAGTGCTGTTAGTACCTTTGTGCAATGTGACATGGCAACCGCGCATTCCAAAAATTTATGAGCAAAATATCCATGACTGGGGGAACTCTAACAGCCATCTGATGAAACCCGATGTGCCAAATAGTGCCCATAAATTCATACATGAGAAGTCAGCAATTATGTTGGTCGAACACATGTATGTGAGTGGGGTGGGGGGGCGCAAGGGAAGACTTTATAAAAAAGCAGCCTATGATTTAAAATCCTCATGATCTCTTCTCCAAAACATGTGAGAGATTTGACATTCCTCCGCAGTTCTAACATTACAGAGGAAGAGAAGAATGAATCAAACACTTTGTTGGTTACTTTGACGGCCAAAGCGTGTAGGTGGATGCTAATGATCATCGCTGTCAAACCTTCTCATCAGTGGGCGTACATTTCGGTACAGTCGGCTTATAACTCATTTGAGGTACATGTATGTTGCAACACTTTTTGGACTAAGCTGCAGGGGGAGGGGGTGGTTAGGCAAGAAGTTCTTTATTCTTAAACGTAGGAGGGGCCATCTTTGAAAATATATATTTGCGGTGAAAAAAAAATGGTGCCCTGTTATAGGCTTAAGTTTATAAGAAGTTTGATATTCATAACCCAATTAGCAGCAGCTTGATGAATTCGTAGCAAGCGGAGGCCGATTTCAGTGGGAACATATTTTTGTGAAATCTGTATTCATATATTGTGCACAGGCCTGACTTATAATGTTTACGAGATTTTAGGTATGATTATATTTTTGAAAAGAAGGGAACTTATTTTGCTTTATAAGTAGATACAATGTTTTCTTTGGTAAGATGCTTGAATGCCCCCCCCCCCCCATCTCTTTACGACAATTTAAAATTAATTGCAGCGACAGAACATGAGATAGAATATAATAGTCAGGAAAAAAAAACGATATCAGTAGTCATTTCGAATAGTTTCCCAAAATTAATGATTCACTACCTTTCAAAACTGTATAGGTGTCATATAGTTGAGTGTTTAAAAACTGGAGATGCAAAGACCGTGGGTTCCAACCCCGGTGTGGCACTGGTGTCCTTCGGTATTAGACATTAATTTATATTTGCCACTCTCGACCCAGGTGTTATGTGGGTACCCTGTACCATAGGATGTGAAATTCATTGTGATTTGTTGATTTTTAGTATTGTGACCGTCTGCAAAAAGGCGCCTGGATGGAATGCTCCCCAGGGTGTGGAGAAGGTGCACACATTGTGTACGGGCAGGCCTAAATCCGATTACAGGGGTAATGATATTTCTGTGAAGCGCTTAGAGATTAGAGATATCGGCGATGTATTTAGCGCTGTGTATATCCAGACTATTATATTCAAATTAATTTTCACATAGTAAATACAAATAATATTTTTGTCTTATAATTTCAGAGCTGTCGAGACCAGTCCCCTAACCCCTCAAATTCTTTACCACAACCTTTCATCTTTCGGGAAAGTACAACCACAAAGTCAGAGAAACGGAGCAGGAACTAAGTGATCATAACAGGTCACGAGGGGTCACGATCAACCCTGATTCACATAGCGTCCGTATACTATGAATAGTGACTGTAATTAACGATGATTTTTCTGAAGGATTTTCATAGTTTATAACGCACCCAACGGAAAATGGAGATAATCGTGAACAGACAATGGCCGTAAAATGGGTTATTTCTAAATTTGCGAGAGCGGATGAAAACCCCGGGTAATGCAGAAATGTGAATGATGGAATACATGGCTGTTTGTTTGTTGTTTTTTTATTTTATAGAAGTATATCACTTCACTGCAGTTTCACTATTTTCCAAGAGATATTCTTTTCGCAGAGTTCTGAGTGAAAAGTTAATGCAAGCATTGTATTTCAGAAAAATTGTAGCAGCAATGCAGTGTGCTTCGTCTGTTCCGAGCCAGAAGGGCATTAACTATGTGTTAAAGCATATGAGTTAACGCCTTCTGGCTCCAAACAGATTATGCAGCACCTATGCATAAAGTTCAAGTCGAAGTATAGAATATATATTTCTCATTCCTCAATGTTTGTTTGTTTTGTTTTGTTTGTTTGTTTTTATTGGGGGTTCAGTTTATTTCTTCTCACCATTCTCCTTGTAAATTTCGTCTATTCTTTCTCTTTGTAAATTTCTTATCTATCCCTTCTTGTAAATTTCATCTCCCCCCCCCCCCCCCCCCGTGATGCACTTTTTCTTTTGTACTTACAGGAGTGCATTCCTTTCGGCTCTCCACGTATGTTTCAGTCCTCTTGGTATGAGGTAGCCATATTTCTCCAGATAAGCCTGAGAAATCAAAATCATTATCCTTTATGTCATGAACTGTCATATTCTAAAAAACCATGATAACGGTAGAGGACCGTAAGAATAATTGTAGGGAATTAGCCTACTTGAGGGGGGCGTTTGAAGAACTCGGATCATTGTATAATCATGCATTTTGTAAAGTGATTTTATGATTTTGACGAACATTAGATTACACTATACATGTCATGACAGTCTCTCATCCCATCTGCTCTGGATCGACTCATGGATTTCACTTTAATAAATATGATGAAACATGTCTACAAGATGCTGGTGAGATTTGCAATCATTTTAAAAGGGCAAGAGTGCAGGTGTGGAGGAAGTGTTGAATGCAGAAAAATTACAAGAATGCAACAAACGTTTATTTTGATCTTGAAATTTAAAAATAAATGTTTAATTTCCTTCAAGTAGGAACGAGTTTTCAAGATTGAATTGTCTAACATGAAACAATTTTGTCTATTCGATTGCATGAAGATTACGGTCTACTATCATTAAACAATACCTTATTTAGAGGTGATGTGTATAATAGCAGATAAAAGTATTGTCAGATATAAATTTGTTAATTCCACTCATGGTTTTGTAACTGTCTTAATATAGATTTATATAAATAGACAATGGATTCACCATGTTTTTCGCTATGTTTACCTACTTTTCAAAGCACGATTATTTCCTATGACCAGAATGTTAATGTAGGGCCTATGCTATAGGCACTAAACAGTTCAAAAGAAAATTTTTTTTTTTTTCATTCTTACCATGTAGGATATTTTCTTCCCGACGACTCTGTGAAACATTCGACCGGGTTTTTTCGCACCTCGTACTATTCCCGCTAAATCCACTAATTCATACCGATACGATGTACTGATAGTGTTCCCGACATTCCCAGTCGTTCCCGAAGTATGTATCTGAACACTACCGCTTGTTCCAGTCGATGTTCCCGACACGGAGATATGTGTATGAGTGCGAACACTCGATCCAGAAACGGCATAACTTCCCTGTCTATTTCGTCCCGTTGAATTCCCGGGAAAATTCCCGCTGGTTCCCGAAAAGACCTGCGTAGAATGACTTTGCACGACGTGGGTGCTGGTGTGGCTCTGCACCTGGACACTGGTAGAATAGATGGGAGGCAATAGCAAAAAGAAGACACAAAATGTGAAGAATGTCTTTAAGTCTATCCTCAGACCGACCATTTTACAAATTTTGCCATCCATAATTATTATGCAAATGTTTATGTCAATTTTGATGTGATGCGATCCTTTACGAAATTGACACTAATTTTGATGATTCCAGCCTGGTCATTTGCTCTCCAACTCACGAACGACTTAATTTTTAATGAATGTTATCAAAGCGCTTTCGTGCCTCTGCCAAAACTTTGCCACATCAGGGTGCATCGGAAAGAGTCAACTGATTGATATGAAGCCCTAGCGTCAAATTAGTAGTTTCCTTGCAAATTTAAACGCAGATCAATCATGATAGGTCTACGTAAAAGTAGATCAACCTTCATATGTGAGAGGTGATCGCAATTATCTGTACCTGTTCAATGCCAGTTTGCGTGACCCGAATCACCTTGAGATGCTTCGGATTGCTCACTCTGATCTCAGACTTCATTCATCTTTCATAATGATTATCTGTTTTCCCCCGCCCCTCCCTGTTTTCGAGGCTTTACTGCCGGTATAAACGACCGCTCTCTTGTCCAAGATCAACGCGAAGCATGAGTATACCCTTAAAACTGATGTCGACCAACCTGTAGAAGGGGGACGCAAATAATACCAAGGATATTTGGAACACATTATTTCCTAAGTAATTTGGAGACTCATCCTCACCATCAATCCCCCCCCCCCCACCCTCCACGCAGCCTACCCGGTTAAATACTGAAATATCATACTTAAATATTAATGAATACCAAATAATTTATATAGTGTTGTTGCTGATATTTATTTTGCATTCTTTTAAGTGGTACTTCACTCTCTCACGTTTCTACTTTGACCAACGATCCAACTATCTCCCTCCCTCCCGCTCTCTCTCTCTCCATCTCTCCCTCTCCCTCTCTCTTTCTCTCTCTTTCTCTTTCTCTCTTTTTATTTATTTCACTCTCTCTTTGTCCTCTATTCCCCTTCTATGTTTATTTATCCTCAATGTTTCTTTCGTATGCACCCTCTTGATTTCCCCTGCAAAGTAAAGGCTTGTCTCCCACATTCATTCTTTTTTTTTCCTTTGAAGAGTTATCTTCCCTTTCCTCTTTGATCATGTTGATTAAAGATTCAAGAGAGCACTTATCGGGTTTACTTAATTGGTCAGTGAATTAATTTCAAAACTTTCACTCTCTTTCAAGGATGACATAATTAATAAGATGCCATAATAATTAATAGCATGCAGTGTGAGCAGAATAGGTTGTATATTAGCATGTGGGATAATACGTGACGTGACAACTCTGAAGTCAAATCATCATGGTTATATTTTGTTTGGATGACAAGGTTTGTTTTCGAAAGGAAGCTGGCATCTATTTCAGGTTAACTGAATACGTATACACAGAAGTTCTGTCTTTAGATTCCGTTATTTTGACCTTTTTGGCCATCGAGATCGACCTTCTGACCGTATACCATGTGAAATAACGAAGATCATGACGACCATCATGATGACATAGGAAGGTGAAGTGAAATTGGGTGGGAAGACTGAGGGATGGGGATGAAATTAAGATCTACAAGTAAATGTTTTCTTTAAATTTTATAAAAAAGAAATGGGCTGAAAGGGAAAGAGAGAAAGAAAGAGAGAGAGAGAGAGGGGGGGGGGAGGAGAGAGATATGCCGGAGATGAGAGAGAAAGGGAGAAAGAAAGAAAATGAGGAGATGGTGCGAGGTGGGAGGGGGGGGGGACTATATATGGGAAAGAAATAATTGGTGGGGTTTTTTTTTTCAAGCAAGCCAAATGCAAAAAAGGCATGTTTCAAATCTCTGAGATAGAAAAGAAGAGAAGAATAAATTCAAAGAAATGATGTCTAATGACAGAAACGGGAAAATTTGGATTGTGAGATGTAGCTCAAAGAAAAAAAATGTAAAAGAGGTCTTGAGGAAAAAGAAAGACGCCGATGGTATGATAAAGATTTTCAGCAACGTTGACAGTGTGGGCACATTTTTGTCAAATCTGCCGTTTTCACACGACTGTGGCATAATAGTGAAATAAGGAAGGTATGATAGTATACCGATCTGTCACTGAAGCTTGTTTTTAGAAATAACTAATTCCATTCATAATCCCCGACAAAATCTGGTATCGATCATTGTTAGATGGTGTGTTGCTATGGCAATAACCTATATAACTGAAAGTCCAGTGGATTACAAAAGCACCTAGTTCTCTTTCGGAACTAATCCATGAAACTGATAAAATTGCGACTAATTTCCCCCCTAGACTAAAGGTCACGTCTAACGATGGTCATCATTGTCGAAACGGAAAAAGACGTAATGAAAAGGCTTCATTTTGTTTGTTGTGACATCGTGTTTTCCTAAACACGTGTGCAAAAATTAACATTGTGGACATAATAACAAAGTTAACCCCCAAAGGGCAGATTCCTACTTCAAAACTTTCAGTGCGATACTCGTTTTCTTAAATGTCTTCACTTCGCTTAAAAAAAAATGCATTTAGAAAGTTATATAGTTGAACTATACAGGAAGAGGATTCACAGGTTAAAAACGAATAATTTCATAATGCTCTATCGAGGTTACTTCCTCGTTCAACAGGCCAATAAAGTCAATGATGTTATTTGTCTTATAACATGCTGGTGCTAATTGGTAATGAAAATAATTCAACAGCAAATAACAAAATACCAAATCTGTTATGCGTTCATTCGTAGTGCCCCAATATAACGAAGGAACATGTTGTGTTGAGTTGATTAAAATCGTTTCCTTAAATTCATTTGATCTCCAAGTTGCTCAAGCACTTTATACCTAGGCTTCCATCAAAGAGAAGGTTTGGTTCTGTCAGTGATGAAAATAAATCGTAATCTCCATATATTTGTTTTCATTAGTTGATTAATTTATTGCTTTATTAATGAACTTATTGATTTGTTATCATTTTATTGAGTGATTTATTATTCATTCATTAATATGTTTATCAATTTATCTATTATTGATTTATTCATATATTTATCAATTCATTTTTTATTCATTATATTTATCAATATATTCATTATTCATTTATTGTCCATTTATTTATTTATTTATTCATTTATTTATTTATTTATTTATTCAGTTAGTTAGTTAGTAGTTGTTTATTTATTTATTTATTTATTCATTCATTCATTCATTCATTCATTATTTATTTCTTTCTTTCTTTTATTCATTTCTGATTTCTGAAGTATGCCAGATGATACATTGCACTAATAATGATGATCTCCCATGAGGCAATTTTTGCTTTTGATGATAATCCTTAAATATAAAAAAAAAACTTGAATTTGAATTTGAATTTGTTTGGTAATAATGCTATTTGCATTTGAAAGAATACAACGAAAACAACGAGTCAACCCCCCCCCCCCAAAAAAGGAGGGTTTTCTTACCCAGAATTTTGAAGAAAAAAAAATCAACTGTATAGTAGTCTAAAACTCTGGACTAGGTGCATTGTGTCTGGTGGTCCCATTTTATTGTGCAATCATTTTTTCATTGTGAGTGATTTTGAGTAATGAAGCCGCCTTTTTATCACTTTAATGCATCCAAAACCTCACACTACAAAATCTCATGTATATGGAAATCAACCCTTCCAAATAAATTCTTGCCTGTTTCTGTCAAATCGTGTAAGCCAACTCTGTCTTTAAAGTCGTTAAAGTTTCCTTCGTTTGATAACTTAGCCGGACTTTGATCTCGAGGGCGTTCCTGTTCGATATCTCATCTAAACGGTAATAGGTGTGTCACTATTGCCCCCAAACTTAACCTGAAAACTTAATGAGGGTCAAGTGTGAATTAAGTGATTGGGATGGAGTCTCTTAGGATCTGAGGTTCTTTTTGAAGGTATATCAAATCTTCTTCGTGCCCTTGCAAAAGAATCCTCAGTACCGTAAAACGGGATGGAACAAAAAGGATAAAAGTTGCTTTCAATAAATTTGTTCACAAAGTAATATGTATATGCATTTCGTTATCTTGATTATGTGCCGCATACCTCCAGTTGCATGCATAGACATGACTATCATCATCTTCATCATTATCATCATCATCATCATCAATTCATCATCGTCTTCGTCGTCGTCATCAATTTTCAAATTAGAAATTTAAATATTTTAAAATATGATATGTCACGTTCTCTAGGCTCTGCTCCCAAATCGCAATAATTCACCCAAATGATTTCTTTGCAAATTATTTTTCATATCCCCCCAGTTTTACATTCGCCCCTTCCCCTTCCCACGTCACAACCAGCTGGCACCAAATGCTACACACACATAAATGAGGTCTGCTGCCATCTTGTGGCAAAATTATTATTGTCGCTGTTGTTCTACGGGTATGATAAAAATATGTTTTATTTCATAGAGAACAACTACACGTAGGCATTTACAGATCATAAAATCATATTACATGTATGTCGTTTCCATGCAATCCCATCCAATCCAAAAGGTATTTGACAAAGCGCCTTTTCCTCGCGGTTATATACAAGCAGCGCGCACACTCACACCACTCCACATGTTTTGGGCCACTTAAACTCTTTATCAAATGATTTCAATTGATTAATCAGGATTCATGTACGAGCCTTGATATTACCCGCTTTTCAGTGATAGAAATGACATGATACTTCAGTTTCAGAGGGTGAGTGAAGGAGAAAGTCTTTCCCTCATCCAGAGACCTTGTCCTGAAATTTGGCAAAAGATAACCCCTTTTTGTATTGTGCCACAATTTCATCAGGCTTCATTGATATAAAACATATCTCTCTTAATTAAAAAAAAACAGTTTTCTCCTGCATTCGTTGTTCCTTTTGTGAACCTGCTTTTTTTGTCTGATAACACGACATGGTGATTGGGGCAACGGTGTTATCCTGTTCCTAAACCTAAGACGAAGGAGGAGCAGGAGAAGAAGAAGAAGAAAAAAAGAAAAAGAAGAAGACGAAGAAAGAGAAAGAAAGAAAGAAAGAAGGAGGAGGAGAAGAAAAAGAGATCGAAGAAATAAAGAAAGAAAGGAAGAAAGGAAGGAAGAAGAAGGAAAAAAAGAAAAAAAGAAAAAAAGAAAAAAAAGGAAAAAAACATCATCCTATGTCGTCGGTCTCCAGATTTCATTCACTTTGCTTCAATAAAGCAGGGACCGCAGAACGTGGTTTTTTTTTTTTTTTTTTCTTCTTTTTCTTTTTTTTTCTTTTTTTTTTGGGGGGGGGGGGGGTGACACCTAAACAGGATGAGTCCAAGGGATGTAGGGCCCATGGCGGGGCGGCGGGGGGGGGGCCATGGCAGGGGGCTCTGCTCCCTGAAGCCCTTGGGTGTTATAGTTTTGCAAGCCTATGAAATGAGCAATTAAAATTTAGAACATTAAGTTTTTACAATTTATATTTTTTTTTATTTAAGTCGAAATTGTGGGGGGTCTGCAGCCCCTAGCCCCCCCCCCCCCCCGGCCTCGCCCTGTAAAGGTCCTTGCAACAATATACAATGGCATGAGTCCGTCAATGGCATAGAGTTAAATCCGGATGGCACTCTGTGGTCACGTCAATGGGCATTCCCACAAAATGATGTTTGCTGCCATCTTTTGATAACTTGCTAAGTGTCGTCAGGATTTGTCGAGCCGTACCCTGTGCACTGCACTACTATAGCACTATCAACAGGACCAAGTGCTATCTCACACGTGAATCTAAACGTGTTGGTATAAACTATGACCGAGGAAACTGGCTGTTCTCTATATTTCTATTTCTTTGTGTTTTCGGAGGTATCATATTCATTTTGTGATTCGCCAAGTCAGTGCTTATCCTCACCAGTGTTCCAGATCATCTTGATCATTACCATCACACATATTTCAAGATTTATCTAGGTTATTTGAATTCGCCACCTGCTTATTTTGCCACAGCTGTGTTCGGCGCTTGCAAACGGTAATATTGTGTGCATTCTCTACGGGTGAAAACGTTAGCAGACGACTCTCACAATGCCTGGCTACAAGTGCAAGTTTCGTGACAAAGTTTTGAGGCAATTTGTTTGTCCAATTTGCCGCTATCCCATGAGGGACCCAGTTCAAATCACCAGCTGTGGACATCATTATTGTGATACATGTCTTCAGGAATATCTGAGGTAAGTTCTTATTTTTTATTTTTTTATTTTATTTTTTTGTTGAAATGTGAGAAGGTCAAGGAAAGAAACTTCAGAAGTTTAATTTTGTGTCTTCTGCACAAACTGCAGTGCAGTTTTCAATGTCAGTATGTTTTGTGTTTGATCGTCATAAAGTTTGACATTCAAGAGTTTCAAAATGATAAGCTATTAATCTGTTCTTTCCTGGATTGACAGATACTTAATTATTTCCCAAAAGGCTAACTGATGGACACAGTTGAATATGGACATTGTATGTCATCCGGGGAGCACTGGGGGATATTTGTCTCATTAAGGCCTGTACATCATCTGTGTACATCATTTTCACAGCCACACGCGTGTGTCTTTACCTTACGGCCACACGCGTGTGGTTGTATCCACAGCATCGATATGAGGATACAGCCACACTTGTTTGAATTCCCACTTGAAGTCTGTGCCGCGACAGCTATCGCTAGTGTGCACTGCATGCACTGCACAAGCGATGTGTATTCATGCGATGGTATGTGTTGCGACTTGCAAAACTTGGATCGTCACGAAAGTTTTATCTCTCGATTTCACTTATTATACAAACAATATTTTCACTTCATTCTCACCTGGTCAGCAAGCAGGTGACAATATAGTACAATATTGTTTGTATTTCAGTGAATTTCAAGAGATAAAACCTTCGTGACGATCCAAGTTTTGGGGTTTGGCAACACACTGTCGCATGAATTTACACATCGCTTGTGCAGTGCATACATACACACTAGCAATAGCTGTAGCGGCGCAGAGTATAAGTGGGAATTCAGTTGAGTGTGGCTGTATCCTCATGTCGATGCTGTGGATACAACCACACGCGTGTGGCCGTAAGGTAAAGACACACGCGTGTGGCTGTATACACTGCCTTTCTGAAAAGCATCATAAACGAGGAGTAGGAGTGGTTTTGATCCAGGTTTTGATGCCCTAAACAGGGAAACCTGTCTAACCATCTCTGATTTTTATACTCTTTGTGGGGATTTTATTCGAGGATTGCATCATTACATGTGAATTTGATACACTATTGATTAATATAGCGCATTTAGGGTATCCTTTTTACATGTTATGTATGCAGATGATGTACAGGCCTCAATGAGACACACCCCCTGGGTATGTCTTCTCTTACATTTGAAAGTATGGAATTATGTGCTCCAACCTGGTGAATGGAACAAGTCTCTCCTTTTATATTTTGATCAGTGCATTTATAACTGAAAAAAAAACCCCAACTTTGTTGTGCAATATAACAAAAAGTTCATTTGCTGGTTCAACAATAACTGCCAAACCTTGAAGGTGTGAAAGGAAAAAAGGAAGTAACACAATTAATTGTCTGAGTATGATACCATGAAAGAATTTAGACATTTTAAGGGGAAAACCAGACACTAGGAAAAACAGATCCATTATTAAATATAAGACATGGATGCAACCAAAGCAGAAAAGAAAAAGATTAATAAAATAGGAAAAGCCTCAGAATTATTGTTTTTTTTTTCTGTTGGTCTGTGACCTACAGGTGCTTTATATTTCCTTGTCATCTGCTGTTTAAACAAAAAAGAAAAAGATTTTACTACAAAGATGTGTAAGTTTTCCATAGCTCTCTTTGGAGCTGTTCAAAAATATTTAATCTCGTCCAGCCTCTGTAGTATCTTCACTGCACTCACTGACAGAGCCAAAGAGAGAGAGAGAGAGAGAGAGAGAGAGAGAGAGAGATATCATCAATACATTCAACATTTTGAGGAAGCCATTTTTAGAATGCCCTGCAGGTAGTCTGGCTCTCTGTTCTCAAAAACCTGTTTGCATTTCTCTAAACTTCCAATTTCATGCCAAAGCAGACAATAATGTCAGTGTGTATTTATTTGGCATGTATTTGTCAATTATTTGGCTCACTACTTGCTCACGTGTCGACTCCCACCTTTTTTTGAAGAGGTGTTTACATTGCGTGTTAAGAGTCAAGTGGCGACAGGAAACATTACTTTCTTTTTCGTTTTTCTTTGTAATGTTTGTATTTGTATAGAAATAGTCTTATTTACATTAGAGAGACATGCAATGACTCTTGTTTGTGATGAATCACATTGTTGTATTAAAAATGGTCCTATTTTTTTTTTCCAAGTAATCATCTTCCCATCTTGTGTCATTGACTGATTATTTTCAGTTTACTCTAGGACACATTCATCAATCAAATGTGTTTTTGTCAGAACATGGAATAAAGAGGATGCTGGTAGAACAGGTAGCATCATGAATGCAAACATATGTAAAGCTGAAGAAATTTTAGGTCTCTTATCTTTACATGTATGTCGTTGTGTGAAAGAATGCCTCCTGAATGCAAAATGGAATATAATCAAAAATAAAGTTTTCAAACAATGATTGATAACTTCACAGGTAGCATGTAGACCTTGTAAACTGATAATCAGTCTTCTTGTGGCATGATCTTTGCTAGAATTCCATTTCAATATGTCAAAATACACATTGTAATTTTTGCATTTTTGTATTTTGCATTCCGGATGTGTTCTTTGGCACAACAACATAAAGATAAAACACCTTACATGTATGTACATGTAGAATACTGCTTTCAATATAGTTGTTGCACTCTGATTTGTTTAGTGATGCTCAATGCATACATGTAGACAGGTAATGAGGGGTTGAAGGTACAAAGAAAATGTAATGCTTGTGTTTGAGTAGTATTTAAATAATTACTCTCAATGGCCAACTGTGGTTTTTCCTCCATACCCCGCTTCCCAGAACAAAACCAAAAATATGGAGGTATAAGGATGTTTTATGGTCATGATGGTAATCCTCCCTCATGTCTCCTGCTTCATTGTAACAAAACAACCAATATGTCTTTGGTAAAATCTTTTTCAGCATTTGAAGGTAAATCAAAGAGACCCAACTGTGTATATTTAGGTTGTAATGTATGTGTCAGGGAAAAAAATTAATTATTTTTTTTCCGGGCTACTCTTTGAGCCCACCCACCCAAATTTTCTACATTGTATACAGTTTACATTGGACCCTATGAGAATTTCAGGGGCTCATTTTTAGTTTTCCAGGGCTCTTTTTGGCGTTTCGGGGGCGAATTTGCCCCAAGCCCCCATGTATTATTTTCCCTGGTATGTGTTCACTGTGTTTTAAGTGATTAATATAGGGACTGCTCGGTAACCGTAGGCAGTGGGTTGAATAAATAGTTCTTAACCTGTTGACTACTGAATTCTCAAATTCCCATACACTTAATACACGGACCACACGGTTCCAGTAGCCAAGGGGTTGATAATTCAGGTGTTTGACTTCTAAACTATCTTAAAAATCATCCTTGTGTCTGATGACTCACCTCAAGCCCACTGTACTCCCAGGTCACCACAGTTATTTAAAATCTCATGCTTAATACCTTAAGATGATTTCTGTTGAGGAATTACATCCTAAGTCACAATAGACTTAAACTAATCCTGACTTAAGAAGACAAGCAGCTGCCTAAGAACTGATACAGTTATCAGTTACCAACTGGAGAAAATCCATAACCTACTGAAATCCTTGCATCTGATTGGCTGAAAGCAAATTTGTCATAGAAATGTAGCAGTTGTTACTGATAAGAAGTTTTATGAAACAGAGCCTTGGACTGTTGGTTGGATTTCCAGTGAAAGGTTTGCTGCATTTTATTGTAGCCAGCTTATAGAACATGTAAGGAAAAAATATGAGCGACAGACATTTGTCACTGGGTTTTATACTTCTAACTAAAGTCCCCAGTTTTCTGTTTTCTAAAATGCAAATTTCCGTGTTCTTCAGTGTTCTAAACCTCAAGTTCTGTGTTCTTCGGTGACGTGTACAAAACGTATGACAAAGCAGTTGTAAAAAGTAAAAATCTTTTAAAAAAAGAAGTATGGTAAGTAACCCTAATGATGCTAATATCTCACTGCAGTATACAAAAGCAGACATTTAAGCCTCATGAACACACGCTATACTACGAACTTAGGTTTGATCCACATTTTCCGCTGATGCACGGTTATGTTTTATTGGATTTTGCTTTGTTTTTTATGTTTTTCACTGTATTTTTCGTAATTCAAATTTTTGGGGCCTAAAAAATCGCGTTTTCTGTGAAATTCCATGAATTCCGTGAAATTTTTCCGTTTTCCGTATCGCGGAAAACTGGGGATTTTAGTTTTAACCCATTAGTAACTTTTGTTGCATATAAAGGCACAAGCACTGAACTGCCATTGTTGAGTCTGTTGACTCTTGACACATCATGTAGTGTATTTTCAATACCAACCACACATTGTGGCAGTCCTAGGTTTTGATCCCAAACCAATAAAGAGTTAAAGAAGCCACCACAACTAGCTGTGGGACAAAACATGGTTTTAAATAAATGTCATGTTTTGTAGTAAATGAAAATTATTCAAAGTATAATAATACATGTACGTACAGTGTATTAATATATAACCATTCTTTGAAAGTTTATAAATTGCGCTAAATTTTGGGTTGAGATACTACAGATCACTTACTGTACAGGAATGAAATCAAGGCTTGTGTGATGTATATGATCTGTGTAGTATGAAAACAAACCACACCTAGATTTGACAAATGACCTGCAGCAATCTGAATACATGGACAAGCTAATTATTACTTTTTTTTTTTACTTGTAAAGAGTGAAGGAAAATAGCTACAGGGTAACCTGAATATGAATGTTTTTTTTATCACAGTGATGAATTGAGGTGAAAGGGATGACAAGCAAGATCAACCGAGAATGATTAACAGGCAGATACATGTAGAAATCTATAAGTGAAACATCTCCAGTGAATTGTAGTTTGAAAATTTAAGATATATTGATTGATTGATTGATTGATTGATTGATTGATTGATTGATTGATTGATTGATTGATTGATTGATTGATTTGATTGATTGTTTGATTGATTGATTGATTGATTGATTGATTGACATTTATTTTCATTTCCATATCAATGAAATTTACAATGTAAAGCAAAATACAAAATTCAGAAATGAAATTTATGAAAGACAAAGGGTAAAGTTCTTGATAGAATTTTCTATTAAGGGGCAATATTATTGTCTAGGCTTTAATATAGGCCCTGTTCATATCTTTCTGTATGTTGATATTTGAAATAGATGCATTAACAGTTTTGAGAGTAAAAACTGGTACTCTCTCGATCTAGAGCATGTACAGAGTGTACGTTTTCTGAGTCACTTCAGTTTTGCAGAGGTCCTTTGTCCAGCAGTGAGCAAACTGTTGATTTTTTTTTTCCATTGGGCATAAAGATGTAGGACTTGCATTGTAGGGAATGGTTAGAATGGCCTACAGGCTTATAGATTTTAGTTCATTAAAAGCTCTGTAGACTTTATAATATGTTATTACTTTGGGTTTAACATGTTTAATGCCATCACAAAGGGAATTTCTCCAATGTATTGAGCCATGAAATGACTGAAAATGTATTAACTCCCTCAAGAATGAATGAACGAGTGAATGAATGAATGAATGAAGTGCATACCTCAATTATAAAGATTGGTAAGAAAGAAAGAGAGTTAGAGGGGAAGGGAGAGAGACAGAATAATAAAAGAATTTAAGTATTCATGTTGGTGATCACAGTATGGGGTCGAGGTATTAATGAGGGGAATTGTAATGTCAATTCATGTGGACTGCTTAGGTCCCCTAGGGACGTAATGATGAGCGAAAACGTGCATAATTAATGAGCTCAGGTGCACAATATATATGTGGTGAAGTATTAGCACAAGCATTGTGCGTACTTGCAGGTATTAATTGATTTTGATTCCCTGAATGTGCTGGTAAGCGTTTTTATAGGTATGTTCTAATGATATGCCATGATAGTTTTTCCTTTTAATGCATGTAGGTTTTGTCTTACACTGACCTGCATTTTTAGGTAGAGTTGCTATTAATATGATTACTATGTACTGGCATAAAATTTGCCAAGGTAATATTTTTCTTCCACTTTTTGAAATATTTTCTTGGGCACTTTCTTTTCATTTTTTGAACCGTTCAACTGTTTTTCACCCAGACTTCATAATTAATCAAAGCATTGTTTTAAAAAATATGAAGCAAAGGGAATGTTGTATTGTATCTGTTCTAGCAAAGCAAATAGTTTAAAATATAGGTGTTTTTTCTGTATGCAGTAGTTTTGAAGATAGGGTCAGGGAGTGGAGTGATATTTTTGTTGCCTGTTACCCCTCACAGTGGTAGGCCTTTCTCCTGACACATTGATCAGCATGACCCCATGTAATACCCGTAACAAAAGTTTGAGATTATCCTATGCTGGTGAATAATAGCCCAGTGGGTTTTCAAAGTTCCGTCATAGGAACGTCCAGCTGCCAGTCTTTTTCAGTGAAGTAAAGAGGATTTGTAATCCTACACCCAAAATAGTTAAACTAAAAATGATATTTCATTATTGAGATATGAGCTGAGGTGAATGTGGGGCCAAAAACTGTACTGAAATATTGAAGGGTGGAGGAGAGAGATAAATGGTGAAGTAGGGAAAAGAGGAAAAAAGAAAGTGCAGCTTGATTAGAATTTGTGAATATTTTACATACATTCACAATTTAACATGTATGCTTTGGTTGGTGGAAGAATTTAAAATATACTGAGTAAAGTAATTAATTGAAAGACGAAAGAAAAAGACAAAGTGAAACACGATAAAAAGAGAAGGAATTGATTTATCACAATTTCACAAGCACATTTATATGAATTAGATTGTAGGTCAGAAATCAAGCAAGCCAATTGATCAACCTCATACGGTATGTTGCAAGCATTTGATGGGAATTTGAAATATTATTCCCTTTTCATTTCCCTCATAGGCTGTTCCCAGGGTTTTTACAAGGAGTCTACTGACATACAGGAGTAGTCAAACCTATTGTAAGAGAGAAGCTGCTAAATTTCACAAGGGTTGAATGGCAAATATCATGGCCCATTTAATCTAAAGTGCTGCACAGACAAACTTCTCGCTTTCAAGAGTTGAATGCAAGGGGACATTTAACACTGGCTGATGAAGTACTGGTAATCATGGGAAATATAATTGTGATTTGATATTTTCTTTGAAAAAAATTTCAGAAACATTTAAATCAGACTATTTGTTCATTTTTTTAAATAGTACTTTCCACCCCCCCCCCTCCCAGACTGAACTGAAATAGAAAATTTAAACTTAGATTACAACTTTTGCATATAATATATTTCAAATCATCGTTGTCTTTGAAACTGTGATAGTTAAGTCATACAGTGTGAAACGCTCGGCCTAATTACAATGTAGTTTAGAATAACAAATCCTGAATTTGTGTTTGAAGTGTGAAATACTCAGTAGCTCATCAATATATCATAATTTGAGGAAATAATAGATTTATTTCATATAAGTAAATTAAAACATGAAATAATTTGTCATATTTATCAATTTAATAATAGATATTTATATACAAGTTTGGATTCTTTTGCATATATGTAAGTTAATTCTGTGCTTCTGCCACATGGATTTTAACACTGCCAGCGTACGGTGCAAACATTATGTTTGAATTGCAATAACCATAACATACGAATAAGCTGTACATATGCAGTATGCTGGCTACCATTTCATTTATCCACTGTCCCTGGAATGTGCATATTTTCACTCCAGCAAACGAAAGCAGAAATGGCGTCCATCTGCAAGCCATGTATGACTACACCAAGTAAAATTGCTGTTCCAATTCCCTATCTCCCATGCCTATGTGTACAGCCAATAACAATTGCTGAGGTTTGTTCACACATGACGTGAAAAACACCGAAGAAAACTGAACAACATTTATGTGTAAATCAATGGTAGATGAAATTGCAGTGATTAAAAAAGTAGCCCGCATACCATGAAGGTGACAACAAACATGTATTTCTCTCATGAATAGTGTTTTGCGAGATATAGAAATATGAAGCACACTTTGTTTTATAAGACATTTCAATTTTAATGCACTATTATTTTTTGTAAGGCATTTTGTCACATCATCTGTGAACGAAGCTATATCATTCATGATGGACTTAGTAGATTGGAGATCTATGGAGCTCCCTCTGTCATAATCAATTTATTGAAAACGCTGGGGCATTTTCTGGAAAGGCTTGATTTAGGTTAAGGTCATGGACCCGAGATATGTAAATTGCATCCAGGAAATTTGACTTCATTAGCCCATTATTGGTATGAAATTTGGACTGGGATTCTGAACAATCGTTATTGTTGAATTTGTGTAAAATAGTGATTCTTTTAATGTTTCTGTTTTCATATTGCAATGACATTGTGTTAACTATATGAAGGCAAGCTTGTTTACTGTTTATACATCTATCTCTCATTGTTATTGTAGGAATATTTCATCTCTTTCTCACATCTTCATCTTTTTCATTTCCAAACGCATCACAAATTAGTCCTCGATAATAACGAAATTTAGCCCACATGAATATAGTTTCTCCAATATATAAAATCTGCATTGTTCCTTTCATTGTTATATCTTGCATTTGCTTTCATTCTCTTTCATAATCTATCTCTCATTCTCTTATTTTCTTCATATCCCTTTTTCTTTTTGTGTTCCTCTCTCTCTCTCTCTCGCTTCTCTTTCTCTCTTTCTCTCTCTTTTCTTCTCTCTTTCTCTCTTTTCTTCTCTCTTCCCTTTTTCTTTCTCTGTCTTTCTGTCTTTCTTTCTCTAGTACTCTCTCTTTCTTTCTCTATTTCTTTCTCTTACTCTCTTTCTTCCCCCTCTCTCTCTCTGTATTTTATCTCTTTGCATCCTTCACTTGTATCCTTCACTATTCCATCTCCATATTCATACTCCATTCCTATATCCATCAAGCTATTTCCCTTGTTATCTCAGGTAGACATCAAGTCTATTGAGATGACACGCAGGAGGAATTTTCACTATACGGCAATAAACCAAGGCAAATAAGACGAGGCTGAAGCCAACATGCTCATCCATGTGCATGCAAGTACATGTGCAATGCATACATATATTGTCTGTTCAGACTTCAGAGCCAGAATGGCATTATGTATGTGTTAAAGCATATGAGTTAACGCCATTCTGGCTCCAAACAGACAATATATGCCCGTGTGTATGGCACATTACTTGCTGAATTTAGACGAACAGAAGTTCACTCCTTTAACCGGTTGACTACTGAATTCTTTCATTCCCATAGGCTTAATACAGGGATCACTAGGCTCCAGTATCCAAATCCCTACCTGACTTATAAATGAATGTATTTCCACTCGTCCACACTGGGTAGCTCCTGTAAATTATACTTGTAAATTAGAGAATTCAGGATTCGGGGGAGGGGGGGGGGAGGGGTGTTTCACAAAGAGTTAAATCGGACGTAAAGTCGCCATGCTTTATATTACGCATCACCACATTGATCAGATCATGCTCAGGGGACGTGCGCTATTGTGAAATCTATCAATGAGATTAAACTTGTTAAATACCGCATTCGCATTGGCGCTTACGCGTGACTCTAAGTCCAACTTAACCCGTTGACTACTGAATTCTTGTATTGCCATAGTCTTACTACAGGGCCACCCGTTTCCAGTAGGCTATGGGTTGACTCTTTGTGAACCCCCCCGAAGTCCATGGGTTAGGCCATTGCTCAATATTAGAACTGAGTGAGTCTATTGGAATTCCGAAATCAAATGTTTCAGAGAGTATACCCATCATTCGCTGCCCTTTTTTCTTTTCCTTCCACTCCATCACACCATCACACCAAATTTTATTCTGCCGTCATCGATGTCCTCATTAGATTAAGATATGCTGAATGTAATGCTGACTGGTCATTATCAAATTTTGCAAGCAGCCTACATCAATGCATGTTGTGTCTCCATGGTAACACATCGTCCTTGCATCCAGGGTCTTCTATTTCCCTCATCTAGAGTAGATGTAGAGACATTTTGAACTGACGGCATGACCTTAAAAAAAGGATTCACAGAGCAGTCTTCTCTCTTTTTTCTTTTTCACCCCTACTGTCATGAGAATATAGCATTGGTGATGAATGTAGTAATGTACATGTGCAGACTTAAAAGAATATCATATACTGCAACCTTTTGTATGCATACTGTTTACAGCAGTGATGCAACTGTCATTTTCTGTCCTATTGATTTTACATTAGTCTCCTATCTCCATCACTTCAATTTGGCAGTCTGTCCACTGCATCTCTACAAACATCACAAACCTAAAGGTGTAACGACCAAATAACCTATGGCACAACTGATACACATGTATGGCAGAATACTGTACATGCCTTCACCCGACCCCTAGTCTATTGCTACTCTGTTTCACCTTTGACTTCTATCTCTATCACTCTCAATCTCCCCTCCAAATCTCTGCTATCTTCAGTAGACATAAAACTCTTCGGAGATTGGAAGTAAGTAATGCAGACTGCCTATTGTAGAGCAATAAACCTTGGCGCCTGTCAGCTTCGATAGAACCTAGAATTCTTCTCCAGAAACCATGTTCGCCCGAGCTGCCACGTCTGTTCGCAGATTTCAACCCCTGCCCTTAATTGCTTGGCTGGAAACCTTGGTGTTACTGCAAGTGTAAAATTAGAGCCACAGCCCTGGGAGTGAAGTCTTTAGGCTGATATCGAGGGTTTTTATTTTTAGATGAAGTATGGTCCATGTGAACTCTTGACTCAAGAGCCATGCTCAGACATGTTTATGTGATGCCGTGTGAAGTATCAGGATTGGCATGTTGGTTGATTAGAGTTTTTATGTCATGATTGATGCCAGATATGACATTACATTCTTTAGACCAAAGTTGAAATGAAAAGAAAGGGGCAAGAATGGAATATCCTACATTGAATACCAGGCTAACATATTTGTGGTTTTTGCAGGGAAATTCTTTAAGCCATTGACATGATTGAAGAGTGAGTGTGAGCATTATATTGGCCAGATCCAATCAGTTTGGTGTAAAAGCGAAACTGTCTGCTGTAGGTTATAAACATTCAAAAATTAAAAACATTAACCACAAAATACTTCTTCTATACTTGAATGCTAAATGTAATTACCTTCAACCTGTCAAAAATGAAGTGCTATAAAATATATGCATTTTCCAACAACAAAAGAAATTCCAAGAGGTGCTAAACCTTTGAAAATGAAAGTATTTACCAGCAAAACTGTTCTCAAATCTCTGCTTGTTTCATTCTTTCTCTCTCAATCCTCTCCTGTTCCAAAGGAATGAGCATGCAAAGCATGTCTTGACAGTGTCATTTAAAGTTCAGACCGCAATAACTTTTCTTGAAGAGCTTTGTTTGTATGAATTCCTGCCATGTATTGTTAGCAAGTATACATGTGCAACTCGCAACATTTTTTCGTCCTCTAGACAGCAAAACAAGGTGGGAAAGTTTGCCGTGTAAACTCTTTTGGCCGAGATTAGCTTACATGGTATTGACGCAGAGCTGACGATGTATGCGCACAAATACAGTGTCAATACAAGAAATGAATAGAGGAAAAGGGTCCTGCTTGGGGCGTTGTCAACCAATGTGAGGTCTAATAGCTTGCTAATAGATTTGAGAAAGAGGAGTAAAACTTACTTAAACTTGGTATTAAACATTTAATAAAATCATTCACTGAATGGAAGTTTGCTTCCTATTCTGATTCTGGAATTCGTTCAACAAGACAACACCTTGTAACTTTGATAATCTGAAAGTTATTTTTGCATGTATAACTTAAAAAATGAGCAGTCACAACTAACAATTACAAGGTGTGAGATGAAATTTCTGGAAGCGGCTGCATTGACAAAAAGTTGCTAATTCTTTGTAATTTTGTTTTAATGCAAAAGAAAAACAAAATTCCCCTTTGTTTCTGGAACTGATATTGCACGTGCATAATCAAAATTATTAAAAGTTTGTCCATACAAGATGCAAATTTTCTGCCACAATGTAAATCAGTCTTGGAGTGCTGGGAGTGTCTGTCAGGTTTGCTTTCGTACTTTGCCAGCCCCAGTGCTCGAGTTGAAAAACAAGTCATTGAGAAATTTCCAGGCATGGACAAAGTTTACCAGGCAGAACCTTCTTTACCTAGATTATCTTACGCACTATTGACGAAGATCACAGACCGAAGTAAACAAATAAGTTAGAACCAGAAAAACCACATAAAAGACCCGTTTCCTTACATGCTGGTACATTCAGTAGTTAAACTGCCCCTGGATGAGGACATCTAGCATTTTCTTTCCTTTCTCTTAGCTTCTCCCCAAAGTTTGAAATCTAAATGAAATCTGCATACATACATGTATGTTCATAGCCTTTGAAAGGGAGGGACAAGTTAGCCCCCTCCCCCCCCCCCCACATCATGTTAGTGGTAAGACCGCTTTTCTATGAATGGAGTCATATTTAAGTGTTGTAGTTTATCTTGTAAAGTAAGAACTGTTTATTGCTTTTTTTGCTAGTAAGAGTTTAAATACAAGTAGACTCTGCCAGGAAGAAACCCAAAAGAATTTATGATGATTTTCAGGAAATTTTATACTATGCAATTTCACACCATCACATGTAGCCTATATTTTATATACACCTGTACATTGTACAAGTGCATTTATATTTCTTTTTCATTGCCATTGAGTTAATGTAATACAATATGAAAAATAATAGGCATGATAAGGGGATTGCCTACATGTACTGTACTCACGGATGGCTTTTTATTTCCCCTGATGAGTACAGAATTCTTCCATTCCCTTTGGCTTAAAACAAGGCCCACAAGGTACCGCTGGGTTAACCCACCGGATGTCCCCTACATATCAACTGTTAATTGTACAAAATGGTAAGAATCATTTTCATCGTGGGAAACAAAATAAGCAGCACTCACACCCAGCTTGGCGAAGTGGTTAGCACTTGAAATTCTGAAGTTTGTCTCCTTTTCTGATCTTCAAGGAGTTTAAATAGCCATTCATCTTTGGTCACCATTCAATGCATTTCGCACACCTTCTATTATGGGACGTACATCTCTGTAGGTGTTGTTTAGGGATTGCTTGCCTAATCATGTGTGGAATTCTTTGGGGTTGTGTGCACTCTGCTTCTTGTGAAGGGGACAGTGGGTTCGGTCAAAACAAGAGGAGGGAACAATTGACAATCACAATAGGACCACAATCAGTTGGTTGATGACCTTTTCTCAAGGGAGTATATTGGTATTGGTGTGAGTGATCAAGGGAAGAGCAGACCAGAAACATTTGCGTGATAATTTCTTTCTTTGTATTGTGTATTTTGGGGAAAATAATTCATAGCAGGGGTATGTTGTTGGTCTAATTATTCAGAGTTAATAGTGAATTGTGGTAATTATGGAAAATTGACCGTCAAAGAATCTTAACAAAAGTTAGCTGAATGTTCAGGACAACAAGCAATGTTTTCTGCTTGAGAAAATGAACAATGGCTGAGTAATGAGCAAAGAAAAGGAAGAGAGGAAGTGGTTAAATGAAGAAATGGAAGAATAAAGTTCTTCATTCAGAAGCTGTCATCGATGAGATCAAATGGGAAAGGAAACCATCAAGTTGTCTTGATGGTTGGTGCCAGTGCCTAAAAGCTTTTCTCATTTGGGGGGCTTTGTCAATGACATGTATTTGGAAGCTATCACAAAGATGGAGTCCTTGCACAAACAAGTTTGATCTGTACAAGTGGATTGTCTCAAGAATAAGAAGACTCAGGCTAAGCCGACATTGAATGAGAGTGGTAACTGTGACAATAGAAGCTAACTGTTCACGACACCTATTTTCCTTCTTACTGTGGCTAGCCTTATGATATCTCGGTGTAAGCCCTCATTGAATCAGAGTAATATCTGTAACAAAAAAGATAACAGGTTCGCAACAACTATTTTCCTTCTTAACTTGGATTGTCTTAATGACCAGTCTAAGCTCACCTTGAATAAGAGTAATAATCATGACAAAAGAAGATAACTGTTCACTGTTAGCTCAGTTTCTTTATAAGCTAGGGTTAGGCGATCCAGGGACACTCGCAATTACCTGGATAATCCGTGCACCCTCATGATTGGGGGCAGTGACCAGGTGTGAAGACTCATTACACAAAAACAGCTTAAAGTGTTTTTGTAGCTTTCAAAGGTTTAGGTGTACTTGAGGGTCTTCTTCATGGACATGAAGTAGGAAAGGCGGATTTCCTCTCTATATGAAAGAAAACAATGGCCAGGTGCACATGAAGGACATGTGTAATGTACTTAAGATTATTTCCATGTTGTATGAAGGTTTTGATCATCCTTTGATGAGGACATTTTTGTAAATTGTTGTTTACTTAGCACTAGATAATTGGGCTGGGATCTCTGGCTAATGCATGATTCAAATCATGTTCAACAAGGTAATAAAATTGTGTTCCACGGGGCATCAGTCTATTTTGTATTTTCTGATAGGGGGTCCATATGAAAATTTGCATTATTTGCAAGGGCCCATTGCTTTGTTAATTCCAAATTTGAATCTAAGATAGGGGGGAGGGGGGGCTGTATGCTGTGGATCTATGTTAATGTTGATCCCTGCATTATGTGTCTACAATAAATGAAGGAATAAACAAAAATGCGTAATTGGAAATGATGATGATGATGATATTTGGTATGTCAAATCAATGAATAACATTTTCTTTCCATGTATGTCGGTGTGGAATGAATGTATTGAAAAGCTTCCCTTGTAAAGTTGGTGTATATAAGGACCATTGATTAATTGTGTGGATCTTGTTTCCACTACTTTACTCCAGACCTGCTGTAGCCATATTGTGTTTAGATCATGGTTGGAAGATTGATTTGATCACCTTTACAGTATGTATTCACATGTCTAATTAGGTCCTGTACAATTTACATTTGACAAGTATCTGTGATGTTGATAGCTCATTAGAATCTCTTACAACGACAGACTCCTGTGTTATCATAATACATGTAGTCTACCTCTCTGCAAACACTTCATATTCAATAAGATAGTATTCATACAATGAAACAGGTTGTATGTATTAAAGGTATTAAAGTGTATATCTGAAGTCTTTGCTTTCAGACTTTGCTGCGAAATCAGTGGTCTATTCATCTAGCTTTCTGAATATCAGAACACCCATCTAGCCAGGGGGCGGTGGGGGTGGTCCCCCCCCCAACATGCAAAAAGCTTGAGCGAGAAAAAAAAAGGGTGAGAGAACGAATGCAGAGAAGGAGCAGACAAGGAACGACGAATCACTCAATATATAATTCTCACACTTTGCACGCTCACTACCGCTGCCCCCCTCCCCCCCCCCCCCCCCCGATAAAATCCTTGCTATGCAGATGTATCAAAAGAGTATTCATTTCAGTAGTATATAGGTTCAAAATATTCACATGACAAAGCTTCAAAGTTTATCTGCAGTAGATGTAGAATGATTTTACCAGTCAAAGCTTAAGTGTAAGATTACTAGTTTGGTAAAAATAAAATGTGATGAGAATATAATTCGGCACATGCAGTTTTTTTTTCATCCAAACATTTTCTGAACTAAATAAATACCACAAACTTTTTTTTATTATAGGAGAAAAGTGGAAATTTGGTGTTCTGTCAGAAGAAAACCGTTTACTGTTCCTTAAAGATGAACATTGATGAAAATAGATTACCACTAGGTGATATTAAAGGTCTGCAATGGGATACTAATGCCATTCTGCCGCTAATTCCCGATAATTGTCACCATTATGCGGGTGTGATCGTTACATCTTGACCACAAAGCAATGAAAATCAATAATGAAGGAGCCGGTGAGGGGTAGGTATTGATTCCAAAGCGAGAAGTGCATGCTCTTCTGACAAAAAAATCAAATTCCATCTGTTGTATGATGGCTTGGAGATTTAAAGGTACATTTTTGTGTGCTATTAAGCTATCATTGTATATTTGCCTTGTGTGAGCAAGGCAGAGGTAAAGCAGTCATCAATATAATCTTGAAAGAATTGGGGGGGGGGGGGCATGTTACAACATGCCTTTAAATTGCTAATTGTTACTTGAATTAGAAAAAAATAGAAAATTCTACTTTTATAGACTTGTTTCCGAACCTTCAATTGCTAATTGTTACTAGAATTAGAAGAAAAAAAATAGAAAATTCTACTTTTATAAACTTGTTTCTGAAATCATATCTTCAATGAAAAAAAAGAAAACACATGATCATTGTAATAATCATTATGCCTGTGTATTAAAACAAAATGTTTGTACTATGTGAAAGACATTTTCAAATAAAATACAAAATAAACATAAATTACATCTCATGATGATCTGGACACATTATATCCATGGCTCAAAGATCTGCTTAAAAATTCAATTCAGTTGATTTAATTAAATTTCCCCGAGTAATTAATAATTGAAAAAATACACATAAATTCCATCTCATGAAGATCTGGACACATTATATCCATGGCTCAAAGATCTGTTTGAAAATTCAATTCAGTTGATTTAATTAAATTACCCCCAAAGTAATTAATATTTGGCAGTGCAGTAGCAACCAGTTGAATACTGAAGAACAATAGACTTAACCTTGCTTATATACAACCCTATTATTTATTTCCGTGTGTATGTATGTCTTTGTTGCTAACTCGCGTTCAGTTTTCTTTAAGTCTGGATTCAATATATTGTGTCCATGACTAACCATCATGCATGTGAATAATTATTTTTCCTTTTATAGTGACACTGTCCCTAGCTTTGTTTCGTTATTGTATTGAAAAACATTAGTTTTTTTCCTTTTACCAAATGCATGCTAGAGATGGGATGGGCTGAAGGTACATGTGTATGTGTGATGTCATAAAGACTCATGAGTGATATATCAGTCTGATTGTTATCACGTTTACTGAATGATAAGAAAATGTTTACTTTGTTTACTTTAGAATTTGAATCTGAGTGATAAACAAGTGTTAAAAAGTGTTTTTTAGCTGTAATAATAGAACCGGTATTGGTGATTGTTGGTAAAAAATTTTCAGACAGTACATTCAATATAGGCCTGTGTGTATTCCCATGAGGCAGCTTAATCATCTCACTCATGATTTGTTTATTAGATTAATTCTCTCTGAATGTGTGTCATGCTGTTGCCAAGTGACAGGCAGTTAGGTGCAGATTGTTGAATAGATGTTAGGTTTTCTGATAGATGGGGGATTAAATGTAATATGTACAGTTGTAATTGATTAGTTTTTTAAGGATTATCATATAAAATTATCATGTTTTACACTGCCAGTCGGTTTTTAATATAGCTGATTATGTGGTGTTCAAACAATCCACTCATTTGATGTTAAAGAGAAGGAGGGAAGAAGAATAAGGGTGGGAAAGAGGAGTGGGTTGGGAGAGTGAGAGAGAGAGAGAGAGAAAGAGAGAGGGAGAGAGACAGATAGGCAGACAGACAGAGAGAAACATGTATGTGTACATTACATATAATTGCAGGAATGGATGAAAAGAGGGGAAATAAACAATCATGCTGGGCACCTACCAAATTCAATATCTGATGTAATCATGTGCCAGAAATATTATGGTATATGTATTCAAATTTCCGGCCATGTATGTTTAAGATTTACGCACCTGTTGCACAGAGTACACTGAGATGGAATTTATACCATGATAGCTTTCTGCATGTGGGGGTATACACATAACTATGATACATGTACTTCATTGCATACATTTGCCTACATACATGAAATTCCATACATTTTTGGAAAATTTCATTTAGTTGAGTACCTGCCGGTGTATAAAAGCCTGGTATTTGTGCTCCATATTGCCACATAAAATAATGCATTCTGGCGTATACATTTTGATAAACCCCTTGATTATGTGTGATTTGACTTTATTGCTGGTATTTCCTTATTTATTTGTTAGTGCTAGAGAAATTATCTTTTATAAGAACGTGTGCTATATCATGCATGCATGATGTGATTTTGATGAGAAAGTGGCCCGGTTTACACTAGTGAATTTACAGGCATAGTATGTCACCATCTTCATTAGAAAGCACAGTGTGAATTTACCTGCAGGCATGTATGTATGCATCATGTTTTAAGGTGATGAAAGCTCATAATAGCATTCAAAGTTATATATTTCCAAGCCTTCTTTTTTTAAAAATCAGTTTACTAACAGAACACAGTTTGTGGATAGGGGGGCGGGGGTACATGTATTGTGCATGTTGTTGTTGTTGTTGTTATTGTTGTTGTTGTTGTTGTTGTTGTTATTGTTGTTGTTGTTGTTGTTGTTGTTATTGTTGTTGTTGTTGTTGTTGTTGTAGTAGAGTTTTGGTGCATCAACCATCTTGTGTCCTGTGCACCAGTTGCTACAGAGATTCTTCTTATCTTCACCCATAAAACTTTTCCTCCTTTTCCTACAAAATAAAAACTCCATATATTACTGGTCCTTACCTACTGGTACTAATGAAAAGTTGACTATGTCACCATGTAATGGGAATGCATGGTCTAAAAATGGACATTTATACTGTAGGGAATGAGGGCATAGTTTTTGTTATTGTTGTTGTTGTTGTGTTTTTACTATCCAGTAAATTTTGCAAAGGTATATTGAAATATGAATGTAAGAATTTTGCATTACCATAAATGGCAATTCCAGTGGCTATACCTCATGGTTCAATTATGGTTATCATTTTTACTGATTGGGCATGTTTAATACATAATGATCATTTGTTGATTTAATGGGCATTCCCAAAAGTACAATGTACTTCATACATTTACAGTATCTATGGCAGGTCTCTGTGTACATCTATTCTGTTCAATATGGTAATTACCCTTACCTCAATTGGGTAACCAGTCATGCAATACAGAGTAGGCCTACTGTATCAATCACCCAGTCTCTGGGAATTATTGGGCTTATTATTGCACTCAGAAATTGGCTAATGAAATACTAGTAAACCCATATACATGCAAGGCAAGGTATAGTTGAACTCTTTGTTACCATTCTCAGGCATGTACTGTAATGAAATCAAAATTTTAAAAAATGATGACCTAATAATTGAATTTTACACTGTAAATTTGTAATTTTCTTGAGGTGTATATGCTCTCTTTACAATTTGAATGTAATACATGTACAGTGTGCATGAAAATGTCCAAGCACATTTGGAAAAGGGAGTACAACCTTTTTTTTTATGAATGCAAACAAATGGCCAAACATTACCAGAATAAGTAGTTCTACTCCATGTAATATGTGCACTCCCTCCTTCCCCCTCCCCCTTGCTTATATTGTTCTTGTACAACAGAAACAACACTATCACCAACTCTTAAGGCCACTGCTGTACAGTGACTGCACACTTCAAAATGGAGTGGTTTTCATTTGCTTTTTAAAAAAATGGGAGAGAAGAAACCTCCCAGGTTTTTGAAGACTGATAAGTTTATCTCCTTTCAGAGTAATTTCAGAACTGTTGTAATGAACATTGTCATGTACAACCTTTACATAAGTTATTTACATTCATGAATTCAAACTATGAATAATAATTCTCCATATACCATTGAAGACACATGTATTTCCGTGAACATAATCTTTGTGGGGATGACAAGATAATGTACATGTAGCCCCAAGGCCCTAGAGAACGCATCCTGGTTAATAAAGATTTGTGTCCGTCTTATGAAAGACGAGGCCGCAACCCACAATTAGTTGACACAGAGAGAAGCAGATTAATCTGGATGTGTAAGACGACCGGGTGAAGAAACGGCCCGAGGCTGTTCTCATTATGCTTGAAGAAGAGAGTTCTATGGAAGAGAGATAATAATTCATGGATGCTCTTGAAAAGTGCACATCGCTATAAGTCATTGAGCAGGAGACAAGTGATTAGTTTAGAAAATAATTGCAGAAGAAAAATTGATTCTTTTGTCCTAATCATTCTACTGCATTTATCCTGTTTCAATTTCCAGTTGATGTAGATAAAGAGTCATTTCACAAATGAATGAAGATTATACTACAAAGATCTGAGGTCCTTGCACTCTTGCTTTGGTTCTTTAAAGGAAGCCGTCAAAAAGTGCATTCAAGAGAAATAAAGGAAAAAAGAGAAGGGGAAAGGGGAAAGAAAATGAGGAGGGGAGGGGGAGAGAGGAAGGGGGGATATGTTCATGTAATCCTTTAAAGGGATTACAGATACTTGTGAAGGTAAAAGAAGTTGATGGGAAATATTAAGGTTGTTTTTAAAGGCTGAACTGTACATTGTACATGTATCTGGTTGTTTTTAAAGACTGAACTATGTTATGTACATGTATCTGGTATGAAAATGCCTGTGATAAAAACAATTTTCAGCACAAACAAAAAGGGGGAATATTCACTGGTTGTACATATCCTACATACCTGCATTCTGCATATTTCTGCAAATGTATTTACACAAGATAAACATGTCTGTTGATATTACAAATAGCTTATCATTAAACAAATGCCATTTGGGACATGCAAACTCCACAGTGGTGAAACATTTGGCAGCCTTTGAAACTAATCAATAAACAAATTCCAAATTGTGTGTTTGTTTTTGATATACATAACTGAGCTGTGCTGATGATAATAACGTAGTGTACAATAGCTCTATGCATGTAATAGAATGCTCTCCTTACCTGATCCAATTTATTGTAGGGAATTTGAGAATTTTATAATTGTAATGCTAAGCGTGCTAGAGTAGATCTATGTCAGTCATTCTGAGTCTCTCTCTCTCTCTCTCTCTCTCTCTCTCTTTCTTTCTAGCTCTCTTCTCATTAAAATATAATATTGCAGTATCTGTTTGGCATCATATGAAATGAAAATGGAAAGATGTGCATATCATTGATACTGCAGAAACATGATGATGCTGAAAGAGAGAGAGAGAGAGAGAGAGAGAGACAGAGAGAGAGAGAGAGAGAAAGAGACAGAGAGAGAGAGAGAGAGAGAGAGAGAGAGTGGGGAAGGATTTAATCTGATGAGATAATGTGTACATGATCATTTTTTTTTTTTTTGTGTATGATCTATTTTTCTTCTTTCATTTTCTTTACCCTACAATATACACACTCCTCTAGTCAGAATTACATAAATTCCTGATATGATTAAACTCTGATGTGAAGTGTTTGGTTTTTGCCGCTCCGTTTGTTGATCAATTGATATTGAGAATATTGAAGTAGGTCATCCGTTGTATGTGAGTAAATTTCAGGTGTATTTGCACATATTTTAGTTCATAGTGGAAAGCACTTCAGATGCCTCAAGATTCAATTATTAGCTGGACATATGTACATTCTGAGACATCTACCAATGTAGTTCATCTTTTTATGAAGAGTAAATTTACTTACAGTGTTCTAGAATCCTCTGAAAGTTATGGGAATTGATCCCTGAACTTCATTCTGTTCCTTTCATTGCCCCTTTTTTCTCACCAAAAGATGATGATTTATTTGCTTGATCATCTTTTAGCTGCATAAAAGAACTAACATGACTCTGATTGTACGGTTGACTTTTGACAGCACTTGAACATTATAGAGATAGGTTATTATTTTGTTTTATATCCTGTTCTCCCCCTACCCCCTGCATCGTATATTCGTTTGAATCACATTGCAGTCAGTATGGGGGTGATGTCACGGAGTGTTAAACAAGCGTGCTGGGAAGATCTCCATAATTGTGTGAAATATTCCCTTAATTCATCCTCCTTTATACCCATGGCCGATTGATCTCCATGAATCGCCCTTCTCAGCTGAGAGAAGTCGAGTGAAAAATCTGATTCATTGCAACCCCTTTTTGATTGATCTTTTTTTCTCTCTCTCTCTTTCACCGCAGAAATTTACTATATCATGTCGTGTTCAGATAAAAGTATAGCTTTGGTTGCACAGGCAGGGGCAATAACGTCCTATGACAAGACATTCAGTTACATTTGCCACTCTGGACCCAGGTGTAGTTAGTGGGAATCTGGCAGAGTTTGTTCCTTGAATGCACCGAGCACTACAGTTGCCAGAGTTATGAAGCCAGGGTAATAACATGCTTTCCTTTGTACGCTAATGGATTACTATCATTATGTTTTATCCAATGTAAAAATGTAGAGTTTTTAATGTCAGACAAGTTGTCTTTACATACAAACTGAAATGAAGAAATGAGACTTGGACAAGCCAGTGCTACAAACTAAATTACAAGGATAATTTTTGCATTCATAGTTATATAGTTATAGTTTAGAAATCACTTATTTATTTTACAGAAAATTATTATTTCTTGAAATATGGCTTAATATATTAGTACATAGACATTACTACTCAATGTGTTTGAACTGTCTTACAAACATCCCATTGTCTTCTGGTACTGGGTGGCCCCTGTGTTAAACCTATGGCAATCAGAGTGTTCAGTAGCCAGCAGGTTAAGTACATAATTGTCATTTTGTGATGTTCAGATGGTTTGATAGGATTGTTCACCTGGAACCAAATACATATACACATGTAAGCTTTGTTGTTTGGTATAACTGAACACACCTCTAATTACTCATCACCAAGTTGGTGAAGTTCCCACGCTTCCTTTTCATTTACCCACAATCCCCTGGATTGTAGCTTTGATGCATGACAGTCCGTGATTACAAACAAAACGTAATTGCAGAGTATTATGCCATTGACCCTCTGTGATGAGTAGGAATACACAAGACGTTATTGTACTGCTCAGCTGCATGTGTGAAATTTGTTTCAGGGCTTGTAAAATGGAACCTGGGAGAACATTTCCATTTATATGAAGTTCTTTATGAACTTTTTCATGAGTATAAAAACACACAAAGATTTGGATGTTCTGCATTTTCAGACGATTCATTCCCATACATGTAAATGGAACATGAGAGAGCATTCTACATTTTGTAAAGTGAGTTTATTTCTTTCATGAATAAGAATTTATTTCTTAAGTTTATATGGAGCCTGTAAATGAAAAGCTGTGGGAATATTTCTACTTATGAAGTGTAAATAGTTTCTGTCTCTACCATAGTCCACAGAATTTGCAATGCAGCCGGGAAGGGGGGGGGGGGAGGCGGCACCTTTCAAGACCTACATTTTTTCACTGGAAATTTTCCAAAATTCCACCAAAAATGTGCACCAAATATGCAAAAGCGCCCTCGTAGCCAGCTCGGTCGCTTCACTCACTCGCTTTCGTGCTTCTTTGAACATTTTACATAGTCTGGTGCCCCCCCCCAGGAAAAATTTCTGCGTACGGCCCTGCTGTTGTTTCGTACTCTGTTTGCTTGAATTCTTTGCTGAATGAAATAACAATAATTGTAATAATATTTCAAATTTCACATTATTTCAGACAGAAGAAAATCCTAGGCCTGTAATTTGTTGTCTAATTATGAGTTAGAAAGAATCCTCTCTTCTGACTTCTCTGCAGAAGAAGTGATCATTATCCACAAAGCTGATCATCTACCATTGTGGTCAGTTTATGAGGCCATCTTTGTACCTGGACTTCAAAGGGAATGAACTTTCACCTTCATCAATTTTTAATGAACTGTTGACATACTTAACTACTTAGTAGCCCTCCCCCAGGATAAACAAATCAATAAAATAGCTACTGTATACTGATAGCAGGGCTAGTGGTTTGGACTGGAATTTTTAGTAATTCTTTGAAGCTTGAACCTGTAATTATAACCCGTTATAGCTTTCCAACTCCAGATGTTCGGTTCTCATGAAAGGAGATTTATTACAGAGTGTCCACCCTTTCAAACAGTACCATGTGGAAACAATTCTGTTTGTATCTCTTACAGAATGGACATTATAAAAAACCTAATTTGTAAAGTTTGAAGTCCATAATTGCATGGATGACCAGTCCATGGCCTCATTTACTATTCTGGCAAATTTTCATCCTTTGTGTGTGGTTCACCTCAAAATTATTCATCATAACCACAAAAACTTCTCCATTTCATGTGCAATATATGGTAGAATTCATCAACATTTTTTATGAACCACAAATCTGTACACTGCCTGATTAGTGGATTTGTCAGTTTATGAAAACACTGGTGAATTGTAAGAAAATAAATATGAAATATGTAGAGGCATATTCAAGAGTTTCAAGAAAGGACTGTCCAGTAAAATGCAAAGAGTATAAATACTCAAATGCAGACAGTTCAACCATTGTAGGTGTGATTCACAAGTGACCGAACAAGCCACCAATTCCATTCATTTAATGGGGTAATTATCCCGTGAGTAAATTTCATACACCATTGATCACCTTTATATT
This sequence comes from Echinometra lucunter, assembly GCA_029962745.1. Classification (NCBI taxonomy): domain Eukaryota; kingdom Metazoa; phylum Echinodermata; class Echinoidea; order Camarodonta; family Echinometridae; genus Echinometra; species Echinometra lucunter. Next base: position 3,036,758 of record CM057154.1, read on the forward strand.
GGAGGAGCGGTGGTGTTTCTCCGGAAACTAGAGTAGGTTAATGTATGGCACCTCCCTGTGTTAATCAAGTGGCAGTGAATGTAATTGAGCACCCATAGCCAGGCTAAAAATTATCTACATGTATTGAGGTTAAGGGCACCTAGAAATCGAACATTGTCTGGTAGTATAGTCCTGATAGGTGACCGCCAATCAAAATAATTATCACTGTTAAAACTGAATGAAATAAAATAATTCAGTTTAATTAGAACTAAATAGATACATATCTATGATTTAATAGAGACAGTCTGATGTGAAAATACAAAGAATAGGGAATATTCAGTGGTATGTACACTAGATGGGATGCACTGAAATATTTCCTCTGAAATAGTGTTATTTGAACCAAGATATTCAAAGGAAGCTTTTGATCATATTTCAAGATTGGGATTTAAACTTTCTCCAGACCATTTACAGACATTGTGATGTAAGTCTCTTTTTTCTGGAGCATTTTATTTTTCAGGCATGAAAATATGTGTCTTATTTTTTTTGTCTTTTTCGAGAAATTTAGGCAGTTTGAATCACAAGGATAACTAGTCAGGGTGATATAAATTCTTACATTTTAGATGGCCATTGTGGAAAATATTTTGATTCTGGGTCAGTTTTAGTTGAAATGTACATGTATAAGGCAATTGTATCAATAGCATTTTAGTCATTATTTGGTGCCTATCAGACTGTCTGTATTTCTGATGGCCTTTCTTTAAGTAAAGATAGATATCCTTCTCTCTGGAGGAGATCGTTGTATTCTTACTTTGCTTACTTGCCCTGCTATAAATGAATTGCCCTTGCTTTATGTATGTCTATGTATAGTACTGAAATATTCATGGATACAATAAAGATTTTTATGATTATATAGTATTGACTGATTGTGAATATTCTGTTCCGTGAATTTGTGTTTGTTCTTGATTGCTGCATTCTGGACCAAACTGCTACTTTATACTTTCTGAACATTCACAGTTCCAAGCCAAGATTTTTTTTCTTTTGGGGGGGGGAGGGGGAAGGGAGATGGGGACTGAGGTCAAAGGCCGCTTATCAAAAGTCCTGTCCCGCGTCTTTGATTGTCTTCTCTGCAACCGTTCTTTTACATCGGCTTTCCCGATCCCCCGTTGTTTTGTCTACGGAGAAACAGGAGGATCGGAGGGGAAAAGACGATGAGTGGGAAAGACACTAAAGGCTGCGTTCCAAATTGGCTCTGACTTTTGATAAGGTGTATTGTCTGAAGAATCTCTCATCTATATTTTTAAAAGAACTCTCAAAATTGACCTTGCTTGGGGTTGGTGAGTGTATTCACAATTTTTGGAAATTGTTTTATGGTCTGTATTAACAAGTTATGTCAGATTTTGTTTGGCTGCCAAAGCCGAAGACATACAAAAGCCTTGAAAGCTCACTCTTTTGTCATCCTTCCTACCCTCAGAGGGTAGTACTCTCAAAGGGTGATGACATTTTATAATTGTAGGTCTACTTTATGTCTTGTTAAATCTAATAATACCAGACCTAATCGGGATTACTTAAAATCTCATTAAGAAATTTTATTGCATCCTTGTTATTCCCCCCTGCCCAATTTTCTTTCAAATAACAACATGACTAGACACATTGAAGGCCCTCATACTGGAGCTTTTTGTCAATACATTGATACAATTTGTGGTGTCCTTTTGTGTGAGCTTTATAATAGGTGCATTCACACACAAAAGGAATTGAAATTTGAATCGCGATTCAAATCGCAATCCAAATTTCAGTTTTACTGCTACCGTTCACGCACAAGGAAAAATCGAAATTTGGGTCGCGATTGGGTCGCGATTCTGTCGCGATCCAAATTTCGATGTTGTGTTTGACCATTGACACACATGAGGAAGCAATGGAAACAGGCAGGAGAGCTCACAAACTATGGAACTCTATTCCTTGAACTTCTGTTATACACGATCTGGACGGGGGAAAACACCCAGAAAGAAGGACTACAGAAATTACAGCAACAAACTCAGTAATTAAATACTAAATGATTATGTACTACTAGTATTATATAAAACATTTGTTTACTATAAGAGATCAACGGCACCAATATAGCGTGCAGTGCGTACATGCTTATGCATATAGTGCATGCATCCTTTACGTAACCTACACTCCATACACTGCATATGTATACACTGCATGCATTGCGCATCGATCGCACAAGCACAAAGAATGATGGGATAGATAAAACCGATTTTCTAATCACGATTCCATTCACACACACAATTCACAGCAAATAATTGCGATTATTCTGAAAAATCGCACTTCTAACTGCGAGTTGAATCGCGATTAGAATTGCGATTATTAGTGAGATTATTCTGTCCACACACAAAATGAAATCGAAATTCTAATTGCGATTAGAAAATCGATTTTTGAATTTCAAGTTTTACCTTGTGTGTGAACACCCCTATTGATACAATTTGTGGTGCCCTTTTGTGTGAGTTTTATAATGTTAGCATGACAATTGTTGGATTGAGATTCGAAGGTATTCTTTTCTCTTCTTTTATCCCTAAATGGAATGCATTTATAGAGGGAATCAATCAAAGAGATTAAGAATACTTAATGCTAAATGATGTGGGGCTTATGCACTTTATCAATTCTTATTTGGCTTCCAGTGGAAAATCTTCTAAAAAAGTTAGGTTTTAGTGTAGTCTGTATTAAGTGCATCTTGCTTCTCCTTCTCCCAAATAATGGAGTTTTACTATCTCATTACTGGCAGAAAATCAACTAACTTGCTCTCTCAAATAAATGATTTTAACTCCTTACTGAAATCCTTCATGACTGAAGTAATTTAACAAAGGTTTTTAAATATTATTTTGATATCACAACACAAAAACAAATCATCAGTTTGTGCCTTTGTAATGGAAACTTTTTGTGACCTTTTGCATTTCACATTTGCAAGAACAAAGTAATGTACATTATTCACAATACAGTGAAAGACACACTACATTTATTATCTCTTTGTCCACCAGTTAATATTCCATAAAAGCAGGTCTACTCCGTAAATCTCCTTCCAAGTTTGTTGCCCTTTTAGGGTTCACCTATACTCCACAGGCACTGCTTCATTGTAATGAAAGATGAAAAATGGTTTTAAGCTTTTATACATGGAAAATATTCATTGATATAATCCCTAATTTGATCTCTTAGTCATCATGATTGTTTCATGAAAGCAAGTCTAAATCTGGTACCAAGTTCCTTGCTCTTTTTAGGGTTCAACTACTCTGCAAATACCATTTCAGCTTAGTGAAAGGTGGTGGGTTTTTATATCCATTCATATATAGTGTTACCCCATTTGCCACATCAGTCATAAAATTGACAACAATCGATGCGATTCCGGTCCTCTATCATTGAAGCCTCTTTTGAAGGCACAGATGAGTAGGTTTCATGGTTCCATCCCATTCTTCTCTCCACCTACCTGTCGGTCCGCATACCCTGATAGATCATTCCCCGTTTGTTCCGGCTCTTTCAACGGATACTTGCAACTTTTTTGTGATTTTCAAGAGCTTTTATCAAGCTTCTCTTCTTGTTTCAAATGAGAGAGACTATTTGACTACAGGCAGTGGAAGTAAGTAATGAGACATCAAATCTCTCTTTACAAACCGTTTTCATACCCAAATATCTTTTTGATGAGGCTTTTGCACTTAAATGTTTAAGCCATTGTGGGCTATGTGCCAATGTCAGGAAATGGTGTGGTAGCTAATTTATCTTATATGCATGTTTGAGACGCAATAAGGAGAATATTTTTATTCAAAATTTACTACCAATAAATGTAGCATACAAATAATACATTCTATATATGCTTTTTCTTCTTGCATGATTCCGAAATAAAAGTTGTCTTGGGTTATAGCAGCCTCATGTCAATTTATCATTGGTTAATAAAGCAATATGTGCTTGTGTGATTCATTTGTTGTCTAACATTTTTACTAAAGGTCCTTATATCCATTCATGCATGGTGTCGATGTCCTTGCTTTCTTGCGTAATTTTGGGAATGATTCAGAACCAATACAACCACAGACAGACTAAACTTAGGAGCCACTTTAACCCATTGAACACCAAGCCTGAGACTTCTCAGGTTAGGGTCTATCAAAAATGTGTGTTATACTGAAATCATATCAAATCGTGCTCAGCGGGTTAATTAATCAACATCATTGTTCAGTATTTTCTCCTATAAATACCTTTTCGCATTTTGATTGATCATGGAAATAGAGATAATTTTTTTTTTGACATATCCAAGTGATATATTCAATAAAGTATTCTTACAGGGGGGTGTTTCACAAAGCTGTTCGTAAGTTACGCACGACTTTACGCACGACTGGAACATGTTCTTGGGTGCTAATCAGATTCTCAATCATTTACATGTAGCACAAGAACACATCACCAGTCGTGCGTAAAGTCGTGCGTAACTTACGAACAGCTTTGTGAAACACCCCCCAGGATGCATTTGGGTAAGGGGAAAGTTTTTGACAAGAATGTGCAGAATTTTCATAATGCAGTTGTATGGCAGTGAAAATAACCAAAAAGTAAGTCATAACAGTCATAGGAGTAATAAAGAAAGATTTTACTGTTGTAACCACCCACATACCTGTCCTATAATTACTGATATATAACTATTGGAGTAATTTCAAAGGAATTCCATGCCATTGTCTGCAAAAGGTTCTCAAAAGTTTAAATACCAGTAGCACCTTTAATGAACTATGGAACTCTTTTCCTTGAATTGCTTTGTTTGATACCCAAATAAAATATGATGTTACATCAACATGTCTTTTGATTTGTGTAGATTTGATTGAATGTGCGGTCAGTGAATCACCTCTGTAGGTATTGAACTTCATTCATACATGATCTGTGTGTGGTATATGGTATTGGGGCATATTGTCAAGCATTTGTCTTGTTCTTTCATCTTTTTGGCCATGTCTTTGTTGATGTTTGCCCAAGGAGGCTCCACCAACAACCCAAGATACCTCCATCAGGCAAGCGTTTCATGAAGAGTCTTGTCAGTGATTTTCACTGACAACTGTTATAAGCTATCCTTGCATCTGATTGGCTGAGAGCAAATTTGTCAGTGAAAATTACTGACAAGACTCTTCATGAAATGCTCCCCAGATACCTCCATCAAGAGAAACTATCAAGCAACACTGTGCAGGGATATGTTGATCAAGACAAAACAGTTTGCCTGTCCCAAAGTTTGCAAACTCGTGGTTTTCATTGACGTAACTCCTTGTCCGGCAGAGTAAATTGGTAGAAACCGAAACAAAGTTTGCACTGAGTATAGTCATACATGAGATGAGAAACGTAATCAAGGGTGGGAATTGTCATTTATTCAGCCATTTCTATTCAAAACTGTTTTCTTTTCTGATGTTTATCCTGCGATCTTTAGGGAAATGTGGTCTAAGTCACCCTCTTTTGTGTCCACCGAACAATGATGTCCATTATGTTGGACAGACCAGGGAAAGCATGAGATCTCTTTAAGTTGGTGTTATCCTGTAACTGTTTGACAAAATGATTGGGAAACTCATCCACAATAGCATCATGTTTGTAGGTATGGTCTCGATTAAAATTCGGTTTTGGGGGAGGGGAAGAGAAACTTCAGAGTTTGTTTGAGAATTGCTCCATGTAAATATACTTTCATTGTGACTTCTCTGTGCTTTGGTCACTTTTAGACAAATAGATTCCTGCAAGAATACAAAGGGGTTGTTTGCTTCTCTCCTAAATTGGGCATTTAGGAATGATAAGCAGGTAGAAAAGATGGCTCAAATTGAAAGTTTGGCTTTGAGTGACGTAGTTCTGCAATTACAACTGACAAGTGCGGTGGGGTTGCTATGCATGTTGCTTAGAAAACATTGCGTTACCAAGGGAGAGGTATGTGTCAATCTTTCTCCCTGTTAATCAGTTTCATTCATTAAATTGTTCCAAAACAATTCCATCTTTGATGTCATTAGTGGGCATAAAAACAGTTATGGAACATATGGTGTACAAATGGTGCATTATTTCACCTCTAAAATGATAGGGAGACAAACAAATAGGTGGGATTAAAGATTTCTCATTTGGACATCCAGGAAATTAGAATTACTAAAACTAGATTGTGCAAGGGTTTTAGTAATAATCACAATCATTTTATCTCTTACACATGTTGGAATTTCCAATAGATTATTAGGCAGACTTTCTTAAGTGCTTAAACCTGTGTTTTGGCAAATAAACGGGAGTTCATTAAAACAATTTACAGATGTGAAAAATGTTTTGTGTATTGGCAAATAAACAAGAGTGGATTCATCTAAACGATATCCAGTTGCAAAAATCTTTTAAAAAACATCCGTCTTCATTCCAGATGTTCTTATTTTTGCAGAGTTAAAAAAGCCAGAATCATACTTATGCTAAATTACGAATAATAGCATGAGCACCTGATGCTGTCATGATAAAGATAAGCATTAAGAACATAGGCATTTTATAATAGAAATAACAGAAATGACAAAGACAAAATAATGTTAACCTTAAGTGGATTTCTGTTAGATATATCAGCCATTAGTTTCAAATCATCAGAAGCACATTTTTACATCTGTATTTATGCGTTATACAAGAATCGGACCAGATTAGCAGGAATTTCAATTTTTACTTTGTCAGCAGCTCAGCAAATTCAATTTTAGTTGCAATGAAAATCATTATCACTTTCCATCCCGTTTTTATGAATACCGTACACTGAAAGAAGTCGGTGCAAAAAGTTACAAACGGAAGAAAATAGATATACACCAACCTTTTGACTTTACTAATCTTTGATGATGCAGAATCCTTCTTTGGAGACCATGAACCTGACCTGGACAGTGAAAGTCTCTCTTAAAATGTCTGCCGTGATTTCATTCTTATTGAATGGTGTACACCTGCCCAGGTGGAATTCCATCAAGTGGCTTCTGCTAAAGATTTTCTGAAATATGAGATGGGAAGAAAAAGTGTCTGATGTTGTCAAAAAAATTGATAGATGGGGAAGACCTGTTTACACCAAATGTCTGCAAGTGGGAGTTGAATAATTACATGTATTCCTTATGCTTTTGCTTTGAAAATCCACAGGCCTATGTACTATCACGAAAAAGAATAAATGCAAATAAATAACAGGAGGAAATGAATGAATTGCATAAACCTGTATTAGAATCATTAAACATCTTTAATCAAATGTTACAACATTTCACCATCTTAAAGGAAAAGCAGTAACATGATTTATTGAGATGATATTCAGTTTATAGCTCCTTATGCTATTAAGCACTTAGACAATGGAATTGAAATGATTTTAGTTGCCTGGGCCTCCGAATTTATCTCTGCATTGTTAACAGAGAGAGAGAGAGCAAAGGATAAAAAGTGAAAGTAGAAATACCTGTCATGCCTGTGGTCAGCAGTACTGACCCTCAAGTGGCCGATCCACCCCCGGCCTATTGTCCGTCCAAAAGAGCACATGAAATAAGAACGGACTTAGGGGATGGTCAATTCATTAATAATGTACGAAAAAATGTTTGGTTATAGATCTTTGCTATCGGTCAGTGCACCTAGGTGTGGACAAATAAAAAAGACCAGGAATTCCTTTCATTTATTCATGTCTTAAGGAAGATCATTGGGTCAATAGTTCAAGCATTTCAAGGAGACGTATGTACCATTGTGAAATCTCATTATAACGAATGAGTAGGTTCGTAGTGTGTAATTAAGTCTGTTAAGTATCTTCACCTCCTCTTCAAAATTGTAATGTATTTTTGAAATTGCCTTTAAAACTCATTTGATTTGATTTCCCTTTTAATCACATTGATAAATTGGACATATCAATTTTCTTGTTCATATCTGAGGTCCCCAGTAAGAATTTTCATAAGTAGGAGAAGACAGTAATCTAAAGGTATTAACAATAAGTGTGTAATTTTATGAAGTATGTTCACCTTCTCTTCTCAATTGTAATGTATTTTCTAAAAGGACCTTTAAAAACTCATTTGATTAATTTTCCCTTTAATAGATAAATTGGGCATATGGATTTTGCTTTCATATCTGAGGTCCCCAGTGACTATTTTTTATGAGTAAAAGGAGACAGTAATCTAAAGATGTCAACAATAAACTTATAAGCTTGTTGTTTGGACTTTATTTTACATGTAATCAATATCAACCAATCTTAAGCAGTATTTTACATTATTCTCTGTCAATTCAGTCTATTTATTCAAGAGCTATAAATAGTCCTATGATTGAACAGGTTGAATTTAGAAGTCTTAAATTTGTTTGTGAGCTGAATTTACTTTCACATTCAATCCTGTTAGTGATAAATCAATGGGGGATAAGAGTATGGCGCCTTAACCCCTCCTACACTCAAATCAATACCAATCTGTCTACTTATAACAGTATCTTTCATACAAAGAAGACAATGTCATTTTGGATTTTTATTTACCCAGGGTAGCCATATCAGTATTACTACTGCTGTTCCTGTGGGCCCTGCAGTTATTATTACCCCAGCACTGTCAGCTACCAATTTAATACACCTGGGGGGTGTTTCATAAAGCTGTTCTTAAGTTACGCATGACTTTACGCACGACTGGAACATGTTCTTGGGTGCTAATCAGATTCTCAGTCATTTACATGTAGCACAAGAACATATCACCAGTCGTGCGTAAAGTCGTGCGTAAATTACGAACAGCTTTATGAAACACCCCCCTGGGTTGAGAGGGCCCTGGTATGTACACAAAATACCTTATCCAAGGATGTAAGCACAGTGCACTGAGTCAGGACTGAACCCATAACCTCTTGTATGAAATCAAAGAGCCCCCACCAATAGACCATGGTGCCCCCACAGAAGATATAGATTCCAAATAGCTAGTGATGATGAAAGATTAGGCATGGATAAATGAAATAATCTGTTAGGGGGAGGGGGGGCTCTGGGGGAGGCATGATTCCAAACACCTTCAGACAAGTAATTAGAGGGAAAAAGGAAAGTAGATTTTTCAAGTGCCTGTGGTATTGGGTCAAATTTTGAAGGGGGAAGGCGCACAAAAACATGATTTTAGTGCATTTTACTTAACTGTACTTAGGTGTATTTTATTGAATTTTAGGGTTTTGTGGGGAGTTGGGCATGTGTCAGTTGCCCCCCCCCCCCCCCCCATGTGCCATCTGTCTATTCAGAGAGATTGGAGTTTTACATCTCCCTTGTGCAGTGAGGTTGTCAACAAGCATTCTGGAAGTCCGCAGACAACTCAGAGATGTTTTGGGTTGTAAGGAATGCATGGCGTCATCCCCCAAGAATGATGGAATGAAGCAAAACAGTCTCCCCTAATCAATAAAGCTTGGCCACTAAACTTAACCATTTAATGCTTTGTTCCTTTGATCTGACCACTTATTGTATTGTTTTAACATTCTTTTCTGTGACTCATTCTTGTTCTGAGCAGTTGATGGTTCACAGATTTTTTTAAACAAATGTTTGCCTTGTTGCTTTGTTGGAAATTAATTTAATGGGGGGGGGGGTGGACTTGCTACTTTGAAATGAATTACTTATTGAAAGTAAGAAGAAGTCAGTAATTTCACTTGACTTAATAAGTATTCACCTGAATGAATGATATTGAAAATAGTTTATGTGGAATGCCTTTTACATCTTTTGTATGTTTTTTTTTTCTTTTTGCTGAAGATTATTGGAATATCTTTTTTGTGATTAGTATAGGCCCCTTTCTGAAAGCCCTTCTTTGGTATACACAAACATGATCATTACCTGTACACAAAGTAATAAATATGTCATTAGATATTAAATTGATCAAATTACACATCTCTGCTTTTGAAACGTGTCGTTTGCAGCACTTTGCTTTATAGTAGGCTCACAGGACTGTTTATTCTAACATGTCTCAGTTATAAGGAGTCTTTTTTATCTTAATCTGGGCTGACTTGAATGAACTTGCCGCTGGCTAAATGGACACTCAAAGGCACCGTCATCTACAACAATATTCAGACCCCAAGCATTGTCCAGTCTTATTGATCAGGGTGTTGGTCAAATGTCCAGTGGTCTGGACTTTTGTTAATAATCAACATAACCTGCTTTTATGAAAAAAGCACAAAAATAACCAGCACTTCTTTGTCAGCTCTGTGTATCATCCTCCATTCTTGGTGTTTATAAACAATTTAATAGTTGTGATCAAGACTGATTGAGCTATTTGTGAAGAGATGGAAAGATCGATCCATATCTGCAGTATCCCAATGCTAAGGCATAAAGATATTGTAATTGTGCACTAGAATATTTATTTTGACTTTAACTTTAGGAAAGTTCTCCCCCCCCCTCCACGCCCCTTCCCCCTTTCCTGCAGAAGAGAAAAGTGTGGCCTGGTATTTTATTAACCCATTTGTGACAGGAATTATTTAAAGCCTAATTTGATCAGATTTTATTCTTAAAATTGGCAACACCAATATTTTTATTTTATTGCTACATTTCCCTTATAAAACGTCATGTATCTGGAATGAATATACATTGACAGAAATTATGATGAGAAGTCAAAAAGTTGCCAATTTGCAGGGGAAAATGGTGATTTTAAACCTTCTATCACATTGCCAATTTAAGGATTTTAATGCTTATTTTCCTTTTAAAAATTTTCAGCATCAAACAACGAATATTGACGCAACCAAAATGGGCACAGTTTGTGTAGAATTTTTTGCTCTTTCTGCTCATGTATTTGGTATGATTTTTAGGGCTTTGCATCAAAAGATATTAGGCCAAACCACAAAATGTGGACCTCTGTCACAAATGGGTTAAAATATATCCACCCTGGAGCAAAGATATCCCCAGAGGCCAGAGAAGTAGGAGCTTAATTCTCTAATTTGTTTACAGTAGGAGTAGGCTAATTAGAAATGGATGAAGATTAACTATTTATTGACAGGTGGACGTGTGGACTGATTTAGACAAGTGTATACAGTTAAGAGGTAATGAATGCAGGCGATATCTAGCTGGTGATGTACTAGTAGTAGGTCAGCGTACTTTATTTTCATGTGAATGGCTCCTATGGTAACTTTTATCAAACGTGACTTCGATGCAAACATATGGTCACCTGTGACCAGTTCAGTTAATGATGTTGACATTGATTGAACATTAGTTATTGATCATTGCATGGAGAGGGATTTAAAATGAGATGCTTGTTTAATACCATCTATAAAGAGATACACTATATCCTTGAGTTGATGGTATTGAAGTAAATGAGCTACATACAATTTTGGCCATTTTTTTATATGCAGACATTAATGAAATATATGAAGTAACCAAATGGCTACTGGAACCAGAGGAGCGTATCATGAAGTGTCTTGTCAGTGATTTTTACAGACAACTGTTATAAGCTACTGAAATCCTTGCGTCTGATTGGCTGAGAGCAAATTTGTCAGTAAAAACCACTGACAAGAGACTTCATGAAATGCTCCCCAGGTAGTCCCTGGAATGAAGGAACTCAGTAGCCAGTATTAACTGTTTTGGTCATGAGATACTTGTATTATCAATATAATTATCTGCTTTATTATGTCAGGAGAATAATCTGTCATGAGTATATCCAGCTAACTCTTCAAAGTGTTGTTGTTTTTTCATAGATTCAGAGTGTGAGGATACATACCTTTCATTTATTTGTCACATTTTGATAGATCTCCCCAAATTCTTTAGGGCCTACAAAAGTAAGAACCAAATAGCTTTTGATTTAGTTTCAATGATATAAACATTAAAAGATTGTGTACATGTTGCCCTTTTGAGAGCTGCTTCTTTTGTTGGATTTTTAAAAGCTGCTTTCAATTTTTCATGAGAGATGAAAATAAAAGTGCCAGTGACACTGAAATGCTTGAGGGTGGATGACATCTGAATGTATTTGTTGTATCGATCCTAATGTGGATCATTTAAGCCTTTCATTCCATCATCCCATTAATCAATATATACACCAGCGACACTCTAGCGGAAAACTGTAAACAACCTGTTTTTCTTTTCCCTGATTCCTCTGTTTTGGTTAAGGGAGGAGAGCTTGTAAACATCATCACCCAAATGCTTCTGAAGATTGCCGTTGTATATGATATGGCTCATTTTGACATCTCATAATGCTGCATATGCCTTTGTATTGAATACATACAACTGTACTTTTATACATCAATGTTGTACATGTCTTTAATACTCCTTGAGAGATCATTAAGAGTGTTAGATATTGATTTCAGCATGGGTGATTTAGACCGCCTTAAATCAATATGTATAGCAACTGATTATTGACAGTACTAGGTGTAAAGAAGTGAGTGATCGGTAACAAGAAAACAAGCTCAGAAAAGTAAGAAGAGGAAATATTAGCTAGATATTGAGCAGTTGAGTATAGTAAACAAGAAATGGTGGTTAATAGAAATTTGAGACAGGCAGACAGACATGTGGAGGGGAAAACTGATATCGTTCAGCCACTGTAGAAGGAGGTAGACAGAAAGGCAGAAAAAGAATAAGTATGAAATGAAAGGAGAAAGTAAGAGAGGAGGAGAGAAGGGAGAGAAAGAGAGAGAAAGAAAGAAAGAGAGAGAGAGAAACAGACTGAGAAAGAGAAAGAGAGTACACTCTTATTTCTACGGAGTCGAATTTGACTCAGAATGGAGTCGGCTGGGAGTCAACTCTATTCAGAGTTAAAGTGACTCGGATTTCCGAATTAATTTGACTCAGAATGGAGTTACTTTGACTCGAATTTGGTCGATTCTCAGTTGACGCCACACCATTCCGAGTCAAATTAGAGCGTAAGAAAGATATAGAGGAAGAGAAAGAAGGAGAGAGAGAGAGAGAGAGAGAGAGAGAGAGAGAGAGAGAGTGAGAGAGAGAGAGAGAGAGAGAGGAGAGAGAGGTATGAGACCAGACTGTGACCATGTGGGTTGTTTTCCCCCTGATTTGTGGCTAAGTAGGTGTAAAATTCAAACAAGGGTAATCATTTCATTTAATCCCATCACAGACTTGGCTAAGTTACCCTCAGGATCAAAGAAATAGGATATGGATAATCCCCTGTCACAATAATTCATGTAAAAATACTCTCTTTTTGATACCTTTTCCCTCTGCTTTGACAGCATTCCAGCGAGGCTAGAACTTGGAAGGAGGAAATAACATATTTTGTCGAAGAGCTGGTGTTTAGTTTCATGATTGACTGTCTGTGGGCCTAAATGAAAATCACTGGGGGAAAAAATGATTGGACAATGCAGAAAAACTTCATGTTATTATAACTTAAAATTTTCATGTGAAAAGGAACTTGCTGAAAAATGATTACACTTTTCACCTTTATGAATGGAAAAATTGGAAAAAAAAATCCATTCACTATTCAGATTTTATATTTTGAATTTGAAAATTGAGAATAGTAATAATATTCAAGATTTTTATGGCGCCTAATAAATCTCCAGTGTCTCTAAGCGCTTTATAAGAATATTATTACCCTGGCCATCAAATTATTTGTTCGTATACTGCATGATCTTTTACATGAAAATATGCGGTGGAGGGTTAATCTACTCTGTTTAAAAAAAAAAAGAGTGAACACATTCACTCTGTTAGGGGTGAATTCACTCCTTGAGGGATGACCTCAGTGATCACTCAAGGATTTTGAGTGATCACTGAGGTCACCTTTAGAAGGGTGAATAAAGAGTGAATATCACAATTTTTACTCTTAATTCATTCTTAATTCACTATAAATGCACTCCTTTCTGAAATTCACCCCTAATAGAGTGAATGCGTTGATGTTTTTTTAAAGAGAGTATTGGATACTATGGTAGCTTAATGAAACGGAGTGTCACGAAGGGACACACATAGCATTATGAATTTTGCATTCTTTATACATTCTGTTCATGCCACTACGTTTTTCTAAGGTGCCTAAGGTGAGATGACCGTGTGTTGAGAAAAATCAAATCCTGAATTGAATTTACTTTCAACAGGTCAACTCTTTGCCATAACAGGCTTTAGTTGACCAGTGGATAAAACTCAGAACTGCAATAGTCAACACTTTGCACATCATACACTCAATGTGGTAGTTTAGGGTTTTGCTCTTAAGCAGGTTAAGAAACTTTCCCCTCTTTGTAGTAAGAGCTCTACAGATATATTCTCTCTGCCTCTTTTTACAAATGATTAAAATAAAAATGCAAATCAGTAAGGATTTTTTAGGGCAATAGCCCAAACTTCTCACAAACTTATTGTGCACAATACCAGTCACTTCCCACCACTGAGCAAGCCCTGGACTTCGGATTAGAATAAACAATGATTAGCCCATTAGGGGCATACTTTCACCAAACAGAAGGGGATTTCAATTACTCTTGGGGCTTAGTTAAGGGGTCCTTATAGGCTTAGCAGAGTGTCTGTTACAGGTTTTGTTGTAATCATAACATGCCAAGACTTGTACCTCAGGGAATACTGCTCTTTCATTGTGGCTGCTTTATGATGCATTTATCATCAAAAGAGACCAGTTTGGTTAATTTTGGATTGAAGTTAATAGAAATCATTTATGTAGCTAAAAGACTCTGCCTGGAGCCAGTTTAAAGTCAAACCATTATAAGGAATGACATACTCATTTTGACTGAATTAAATCAGACCATTTAAATAGTTGTTTATTTGACTTTTTAAAGAAGTAATGTTATTTGATGATTTGATGCATCATTGTGCAGATTTTAAGAAACTGCCTCTTTGTCTTGAAGTTTTATGGGTGATAAAAAACCTGAAATGATTTATGAAAGCTAAATGGTTGAAAGAATATCAAACATTCATTTCGGTTCTATTCTTCAATTTGCCTCAGAGATGAAATATTTCTTGGTGACTGGATTCCTGGGACAGTAGTTTTTAAGACATGATGATTTATAGGTCAGTGACAAGGTGGTTGAAATAAAAGATTTGAACTCTGACATCATAGTATTGATTTTTGCCCAAACCTCCCAAGTTCTGACAGCAAGTCTGAACAAGTGCGGACAGACGGACCCTTGCACTGTGTCAACTCTGTCTGAACTTAGAGCAGAAAAACGTTTAAGAAGTACGGCAAACTTTACGACCATTACTCAAGATAGATATCCTGGAAGATGAAGTTGACTTTTCTGATGCGATTGTGAGGAGTTGCCCAGTGCATTGATTATCGGCATAGACAATGTGTAGCCATTGACGATCATTGCCTAATGAATGGCATAAGGTCAGATGGCTTAAAGGGACTTTTTAAGTGTTTATTTGCTAGGAAAGCTAAGAGATGGACCATCTCATTATGGGATGTGGATGCAGGGGCGTATCCAGGGGGTGGCAGAATCGGCCGCAGCCCCCTTTTGAAAAGCAGAAAAAGCAAATTTTAGGGTAAAATACACGTGAAAATGGCAAGGACCCTTTTTTTCGGGTGAAACAGACCCCTGAAAAAGCCAGCCGGCCCCCCTTTTGAAAAATTCTGAATCCAGCCCTGAGAAACGAGAGAGAAGTGCCCATTTGAGCTCATTAACCCATTCGTGACAGGAATTATTTAAAGCCTAATTTGATCAGCTTTTATTCTTCAAATTGGCATCACCAACATTTTTCTTTTATTGCTACATTTTTCTTATAAAACATCATGTATCTGAAATAAATATAAATTGACTGAATGTAGGATGAGAAGTCATAAAGTTGCCAATTTGGAGGGGAAAATGGTAAATTTAACATTTTCATCGCATTGCCAATTTAAGGATTTTAATGCTTATTTTCCTTTTAAAAATTTCAGCATCAAACAACAAATATTGATGTAACAAAAATGGGCACAGTTTGTGTAGAATTTTTTGCTCTTTCTGCTCATGTATTTATTTGGTATGATTATTAGAGCTCTGCATCTAAAGTTATTAGACCAAACCACATAATGTGGACTCTCTGTCACGAATGGGTTAATCTTGATTAGAATGATAAGACAGTCATGCCAAGGTGTAAACACAGGAAATGTTGCAGAGATTTCCCTGGTAAAGCACCCCAAAAGAATCAAGGCTAGTTAATATTGAGATGATGGATGTCGCAACATGCATGTTGTTGTTTTAGTTCATTTGTAGCTTTTAATTTTTTCGCAAAAATATTTTTAAAATTTGCAACTGCAGAGGTAGACAAGCAGAGAAGAGTAGGCCGTCAACCGTCGAGATTGAGGGTTAGAAAGAAGTCAAAGAACCCTGTCTTGGCCGTTTCCAATCCCTGAAAAGTGCTTTGTCTTAAATCCTAACCCCCAACTTGACCTTGGACTTGACATAGCCTGATCCTCCAAAAGAAAGTCAAAAGGACATAAGCTGCACTAGACACCTGGATGAAAGAACGGTCCGATGAAATATGGAATCCTTCGAACATTGCCACCAGTTATTCAGATTTATTGGCAGTAATAGCCTGTATTTTTCATGGATTTACATTAGTTCAAATTCATAAATCCTTTGGTTTTTATTTGAGATGGCTTTTGCAGTTAGGATAATAGTTTTATCCTAGGATTTGAAGAGTAGAGATTTTCTTTGCTTTTTAATATCCTTTCTCCTGTCAACACTCTTGGCCTTTGACCTTTAAGTTTGCTGTCCAACAAGGTCAAATGTCATTGTTGATTGATAAGAATAAAATTGGGAAGTGGAAGGTTGGAGGAGAAATGATGACTTTGAGAGTGTGAAATTAACCTTGCCAACCACTGTCAATGATTCATTTGGTATTTATGAATGAAGATTGAGAGAGTGATCTAGGTTTCAAGCATCTTTTAAAGGAGAATGCAACCCAGACATCAGTGTGCTTCCAGTGAATGAAGAAGAACAAGAAGAGTAAACAGTGAAAGTTTGAGGAAAATCGGACAATCTGTTCAAGAGTTATGAACTTTGAAAGTTTAAGTAAATCCTTATTATGGCGATCCTTGAATTGGCAACTTTGTCAGCATCTGTGATGTCATCGTGGACAACTCTCCATTCATTTTGTACACAGAATTTAGCATTTTCTTTATTTTCAACAAAAATAAAAATTCTTTTGATTTATTGTTTGAGTATGATATGGCTATATCAATTCTGCAAGCATTTGGGGAAGAATTATGTTGATTCTTGACTTGAAATTTCATATAAATCAATTTTTTGGAAAAATTATGTACGAAATGAATTGAGAGTTGTCCACGATGACATCACAGATGCTGGCAAAGTTGCCAACTCAAGGTTTCCCATAATAGGGATTTACTGAAACTTTCAAAATTCATAACTCTTGAACAGATTGTCCAATTTTGCTCAAACTTTCACTGTTTATTCTTCTTGGTCGTCTTTATTCACTACGAGCACACTGATGCCTGGGTTGCATTCTCCTTTAATAGAGCAGATGAAATGGAAGATGGAGATAAAGATATAATGAGAAGAACTGGTTTCAAAGAAGATGTGTAAGAAGTTTGCTCTTCAAATATAGGTCAACATAAATGCTGGGGTGAAGCAAGCAGCCAAAATTAGAACTAACAGTGACAGATATTACATATTACTAAAATAATGAGAAAGCAAGTCTCCCTATTCTAACTCTAGAGCGATAGAACCTAACATATACCTTTTACTTGTAGTGGCTTTTCAGCCGTGTCAGTTGTGAAATGGTCTTTTCATATTGATATAATTTATGTGCCCTTTTGTAAGTCATTCCAAGCAGTGCCTTCATGGCATGTACATCACTTTAAATTACAGAGACCTGAAGAAGCCCAGGCTGTGAATATTGGAAAAGGTTATAACAACAAATAATATACAATACATGAACATACTCTGCAGGTAGAAAAAGAATGATCATTATCCCAGGTATGCTGAAATGATATTAATCGTAGCATGGAGGTGAGGACCTTCTTAAAATTACAAAGTCAATAGGCATGTGTAAAAAGCAAATTTTTAGCTATGCATGATTTTGTCCAGTTATTTTTAGCCTATTTTTGTAGTATTCAACTTGGTTGTGTAGTATCCTTGGATTTCACCTGTTCAGTTCAGTGACAAAACACTGCCCTTGGGGTATTCCTTTACCACTATTTTTGCAATAATATATTGATGATCATACATTATATAGCATGTGAGTGCACTCTCCCTTCAAGATAACCTATTTCACTTTCCCTATTTGCAGAAAGGGGAGAGACATCGGGCCTGTTGTGATTATAATGCAAAACAAATGATGAATAAGACAAAACACTTTATTATAATAGAAGCCACTTCTATGAAGAAAAAACAGGAACAATTGAAATTATCATAGATCATCACCTCAATGTTTTTTTTCAATGTTTTCCTGATTAGGAGAGTAAATATTAAGTGTTACTTAGTCTTGGAAAGCTGCAACAATATAAGGGTAACAATGTTTTTACACTATTCACTTTGATGGAAGTTTGGAGAAGAAATATTTAATATATTGCTCTGGAATGAAGAGAGAATATTTCCACAACCACTCACTTATGCACCTTGCAGAAAAACTCAAGAATCGAAACGGACACATTACAAAACATTTCTTCACACTGTAAAAAGTAAATATTTACCCGTTGCTCATTAAAACTACCATTTGTACTCCTGCTGCTGTGTGATGAATAGTACGTTGGAGAACATAATTAAACATAATTATTGCTCTGGATTGAGGAGAGAATTTTTCCACAACCACTCACTTATGCACCTTACAGAAAAACTCAAGAATCGAAACGGACACATTACAAAGCATTTCTTCACACTGTGAAAAGCAAATATTTACCCTTAATTCATGAAAACTAACATTTGTACTCCTGCTGCTGTGTGATGAATAGTACGTTGGAGAACATAATTAAACATAATTATTGCTAAACGGACACATTACAAAGCATTTCTTCACACTGTAAAAAGCAAATATTTACCCTTAGTTCATGAAAACTAACATTTGTACTCCTGCTTATGCTTGATAAATAGTGCATTGGAGACCGTTCATGCTAAACCAAACAGTAGGTTCCATGAAAAGATCAAAATCCAGTAAGCACGTGGTAGGATAATGTTCATAATGTGCTTCAATTCTGTATATGTCATGTGAATGTAACGAGCTTGTTTTGTGTCCGTTAATAGCTTAAAGATACATTTCTAAATAAATTTTAAAGTGTTTTGTGTTAAACATTTAATGCATATGAAATGCTGATAGTTTGCCCTGTGTATTGATTACAGACAATAATTTATCAAAATCATTTCACGTTTAGTATACCAGTAGTTGAGTACAAAAGTTTTTATTTTATGTTTAACATGTTTAAGCAGTAGCATTGTTGGGAGCTCTGTTACATTGCAGCGCAGTAGAGTATATTGATATAGTAACTGCACTATTTAAATTCTCTTACTAATTATAATTATCACTATTATACTAGATAAAATATATCAGTAATTCTGTCAAATGGAATTATGGAATATCAAAAAATGAATACCATTTCCATTTCCAACCATGAATACTTGATTCTAGATTTTATTTTGGCTGTTATTTATTTATTTATTTATTTACCTA
The DNA here is from genome assembly GCA_029962745.1 of Echinometra lucunter. Taxonomy (NCBI): domain Eukaryota; kingdom Metazoa; phylum Echinodermata; class Echinoidea; order Camarodonta; family Echinometridae; genus Echinometra; species Echinometra lucunter. The sequence continues at coordinate 3,056,196 of CM057154.1, forward strand.
TTTTTTAAAATTGGTTTAAATTTTATTGTGTAAGGTAGCCACATATATTATATTGTGAAAATATGTTTAAAATATTTCAGGAACATTCATGAGAAGAGGGAGCTCACACAAGAGAGTAGGTCTTAACTTCAGGGGTAAGAGAGGGGAGATGGGGATGAAGAGAGACCCCTCATGGGGGCTATTAGAGATGATATGCTACCAAATGGGAGAAGGGATTTCAGGGGTCTGGGGTAAATATTTTGAAGGGGGCAAAGGTGTGAAGTGGTAGAGAGCTGAGCTGTCATTCAATCAACAGGAGGGAGGGGGTGGGGGTTTCACCTAGTCTCTCTCTCACAGACACTGTGATTAAAAAATGTAGAAATTATTGACTGTCTCGTAGTATTTTGTATCTATACAAAAAATATACTGTACAGAATGAAAAGTATTTGTACTTTTATGAAAAAATAAAATGTGAAAAGTTTACTTTTGAAACTAAAATGTCACAAACTTGTTGAATACATGTACCTTATCTGGAGCATTTCCAGTACAGTGTTATCTCTTATAAAGAGCTCTGGGCCCTGTAACATAAAAAATACAACCAATCTTACAATTGATATCAATCGTAAGTCTATGGCAAACCATGTACTAATTGATCGTAAGATTGATTGTAATCTATTTATGTTACATCCCTGGTATAATAAGATTCCCGATTTAACGAGGTAGTTGTCGTGGTCCCATGGTCCTTGTTATAGTGTGTCTCCACTGTATGTTCATTGAAAGTGAGAACATTTTGATGAAATGTTTAGGCACACTGCATGCATAATTGAAGTCCAACATTTTAAATCTTTGATTTTTTTTTTCACTCATTCATTCATCTAAATACTACTGCTACTATAATAAATGTGAAATTTACATTCTGAAAACACATCAGATATTCTCAGATTATGTTGTCCTAAAGTTTTTTTTAATTCATGATCAGAAGAAAATAAATTGTGAGTATGGTATGCTGTTTCTTTTAGTATGTGTAGGCCCTATTTTCCTCTCTACTGTAAACTGTAACTAGCATTCCTAGTAAGACAACTTGAGGGGAAAAAACCTTGGTGTCACTCATATTTGCACCGGGATGAAGGAGGTTAGATGGATTTAGGAGGATTTTCTGATTTTAGAAATAATATCAAAAGCATGTTGAATGTCGTTTCAAAAGTCAGGGAAGGAAATCAGGCCATTTTAATGGCGAATTCAGCTTGCAATTAGTAAAGCCGCTCAGTGTTTACACGCCAGCGAAACTCGATCGAAAATCAAGTTCGCCAGGCATCTGTAGACTATCAAAGGGGGAAATTACGAACACATGAGTATTCCTCGAGGAAGAAAGAGGGAGAGAGAGTAAACAAATTAGTGAGAAAAAGAAGAGAAAAGAGAGAGAGAGAGAAAAAGAGATGAACAGAGATCAAGAGAGAGATAAAGGAGAGCAAGAGAGAAATGAAAGGAGAAAGAATTGAAAGAGAAAAAGGAGATAGAGAGAGAGATATAGAGAGAGAGAGAAAGAGAGAGAGAGAGAGAAAGAGAGAGAGAAAGAGAGAGAGAGAGAAAGAGAGAGAGAAAGAGAGAGAGAGAGAAAGAGAGAGAGAGAGAGAGAGAGAGAGAGAGATGAGGAGGGCTGAAGAAAAACTGGTAGCGCTTATATTTGCATTAGGATGATTTTATACATTTTTCCATGCCTGTAGATTGTAGAATCTATATTTTTTCCTTCTTCTTTCTGAAATATAAAGTATTAAGTCATCATCAAAGTACCTTTTTTTTCACTCAATTTTCCACCAAGCCTAAGATAAAGACTAATGTGAAAGAATTCCATTCTTCAAGTTTAAGTACGAAACTTTAGATGACAAGCAGTATGAAAACACACCTCATCCCCCCACTTAGAGCGTGTGTCACAACAAGTTTAGATGGGAGAGAAATATATTATGTCAGGTGAAGACTGCTATACCCCTAAGGATCAAAGGATCATGATAGATATTACATTATTTGTGAGGAAACATTTTCATAATAGTCCCCCACATAGATGTAAACGTGTGGTGTCACTCCCATTGCGATGTTGATTGTTTCTTTCATTCTGTTTTGATCTCAAAGGGATTATCATAACTGTGTTGAAACATTATGCCCATTAACCAATATGAGATGGTGTCAATATTCCATTTCATGTTTTGAAAGTTTGATTAGGAGGATTGATGTTGATTTATTGCCTGTTTTTCTGTCAGATTGTGGAATAATAATGCCCATGTAGTGTCAGGATCAAACAAATAGTAAGGGGGCAGTATTTCATTTTCTTTCGAAGAGGGGAGGGGGCAAAAAAGTACCATTTTAAAAGTGAAAAGCGACAGGAAATCTGATACTGCAGTCAAACCTGCTTTAGCAACCAGCTGTATAGAAAGACCACCTGTCCATAAAGACCACAATTTTTGTTTCCCTTAATATTTTCCCCATTGAAATGTGTATCAAAGGAACCTGTCTATAAAGACCACCTGCTCATAAAGACCACTTTTCTTGGCTCCCTTTGGTGGTCTTTATATGGAGGTTTCACTGTATTAGAACATGCAGTTTGTATTTGAGCAGGTAAGAAGTTCCAATTTTGAGGATGAAAATATGAATTATTGCAAACAACATGAACACTCCATGGTGCACTGGTGAGCTGTAGAAAATTTGTTTGACAGGACCACAATATTTCAATGCAAGATCTATAGATTGCTTAGCTGCAGGGGATTGGTACCACTGTGGTGACGATAGTGTCCTAATAACTGAAACTAGTTAGGTTGATAAAGTCAATCTCGATTCATAATATTCCTTCATTTTGTGCTGTGACAAGATTGCGTGAAGGCATTCTATCTATTAAAATGTGAAGACAATATACAAGTACATTACAAGTACATATAGATAAACATCCAACTACAAGTTACATGTTATGTCAAAGGAAACCATATTTTCAAGATTGACTTGTAATTGATGTGGGTTTCGTGCTTCCAGTCCCCTTTAGAAAATGAAAAGTGTTGACGGAGCAGTATTTTCTGTCCTTTTGAATGAAACTGATATCTTACAAGTGATTTTCAACATGTCGAAGTTTGACAAACTTTGTTTAATGAACAGCTCAGGAAGAGTTTTGATTAGCCAAGGATGTTTTAATTGACAAGATAATCACAGATTACCCATGCATGAAAAACAACACAATAAACAAGACAAGTAGTTGTTGCTTTTGTCATATGGCATAAACAAATGATAAATTTGTTTTTGAAGAAACCTTAATAGTGAGATTTTTCTTTGTGCCTTTGCCAACAAAGCACCATTTTCAGGATTTGTTGGTTTTTTTGCGATCTATTTTCCGGTTTTCCACATGCTCCAGATTTGCAACAAAGGAGATTTCTTGATGAATGTTTCTTTTCTTCCTGGTGTGAGGATCACCTGTCCTCGTAGTGACCTTACGAGTGGAGGGGGTGCTGTCTATCGCCCCTGGGCTAGTCCTGTAATGTAACGCTCAGATCAGGTGAAGCACCTGTAACACCAGCCAGACCTGAAACAACCCAAACAAGAGTTGTTCACATTTGAAATTTTGAGAAAGTACCGATTCACATCTGAAATTTAATTCTGTACTTTGACTGCATAAGGTAGTTTATTTGTATCATTATACAAGCTTAAAAACAAGCCAAACTAGGGATCTTCACACTTGAAGTATTGGTAGAGGCATATTTATGTGTATATCTGAAATTTCTTTCTGTGATTTCTTTCTCTAATTAAACCCCTGGGAGTCATACTCTTACGCTGGCAGTCATACTCATACACTGGCCTAGAACAACCCAAGCAAGGATGTTTACATCGAAAGGTGTTGATTCACTTTGGGACTTTTATTTCATGCTTTGATCTCTTTTGAATTACCGGATAGGTGTGTATAAAATGAAATCATGGATTCATGATGAAATAGAATCAATGGAAGGTGCAATACAGAAAATAGAGATTTACCTCTGAAATTGATCTATACCATTGAAAGCATATAATTTACCGAAACCATGCTTTATTTTTGATGTATACCAACAGTTTGTGAATAATGTATTTTTATTCTAATAATATTGAACTTGAATAACATGCTGGAAGTGGAAATTGTGGCATGCTGCCGCATAGCCAGTCGTTATTTAGTAGACAGGTCATTACTACCAAATACAAGCAAGGGGGTACTCCACTTTCTCCCAAGGGGGTCAAACCATGGATCTAGTTCTGGTAGGATCCGTGGTCAAACAAAGCACCCGTGGGGTATCAAGACACACCTCTGGTTTGTTTCATGCAATTCCTCACTTGTTTTGACATCATTTCCATTCACCAAGCTGCAATTACTAATGTTTGTCTTTTTTCATTTCAAACAATAAAAATCATGTAAATGCACAATGTTTGGGCATATTTTGTGAAATAAATAAGAATTGTAAAGCTGTGAAGACTATGGACATACATTAATGATGCCATTGTGGTAGCTCATTAATGCATTTATCTTTAGTCTCCAAGTTTTAAAACTGACTTTCATCATCATCATCTTCATTATGAGGTTCAAGCACACATTTTGTCAATTATTGTGAAATATGAAGCTTATGCAGTGTCTCTGTACTTTAGAACAATAACTAGCATATGAGCTCATAATGCAATCAGGGGGTATTTCACAAATCATGGTCCCTTCTGAGTGACAATGCTTATCAGCCGTGAGTTTATGTGCTCCAAAGTCTGATTACTGATAAAATACCTTGTTTCCTATCAACATTGTGATTAGGTTGGCTAGTCATGCTAATGAAATCAGTTTCCACTTGACATCACTGTATTTACAGTGATAACTGATACATGTACATTTATAGATATCACTATGCAGACATCTTAATTAAGCCATAATTAGGGCAGTTGTATTGTCTGATGTGGTGTTAGGTATGCCTTTGTTTAAAATTGTTTACTAGTATTAGTGAATGTTTATGATAAGCTGTCAGAAAGGGAGAGGCTTGCTGTAGTATGAAATTCAGAGTTGAACCATATCACAGTGAAGCTGGTATACAGTCTCTTGTTACCTCTTTGTTATACTGTATACTTGGAGAAATAGCAAGGTGCATGTAAGTACAGCTTAGAGTTAGAGCATGACAATGGACAGTATCTAGTTTTGGTAGCAAAAGGAGAATTAACATTTAACTGATCAAGTATAGTCTCATATTGTCCATCTTGCATGAAAAGATATATGTGTGAAATTGTGTGACATTCCTTCCATGAATTCCGACGAATTTTAGTGTAATGTCTGAGTGAAAACGCAATATAACGGTCATACTAAGCGGTACGCTCTGACACCTCCACGCCAACGAGCTCGGCTTGAAACACACAGCGATCCGCTGTGTACGTGCGGGCAAATTTTGCCACGACAACTTCCGGACATTACCTCAGTAGGAGCGGCTTAACAAGAAGAGGTAAAAAACATTACCCCGACATTAGCCGGAGTTTACCCCGACATTTCGGTCAAAAAAGTGTCTGTTAAGATGGGGCTTTAGTGATAAGAATGTATGAATATTTGTATGAATGTTTGCATGAGGAGAGAAAGATGTAGAGGTAGAGAGAGAAAGAAAGAAAGAAAGGCCAGGAAAATTTGAAGTAAGCAAGCATGAGAGTTAGTTAGGAAGGGGAGTGGGAGATAAATGGCAATTCCATTTTTTTTAGTGAAATAATGACAAACGAGAGAGACTGAGAGAGAGGGGGGGGGGAGAATGAGCGAGAGAGATAAAGAGAGAGAGATATATATTTGTTGTCAGGTATTGTTAAATATCTTTTTACGTCAAGAGAGAAAAGCATAGTGGACTCATACTTGAGCCTGTTACAATTCCTTTGTGCTACTGTTTTTATAGGCTGGGAAATGTACACAAAAAGCCACTGGAGTAGAAAATTATGGATGTTTATTTGAAGAATATATGGGTCATAATAACCAAGTTCATATTTTGGGAAGTCCCATGTAGGATTAGGCTACTATTCTGCTAGTAGTTGTACAGCATTTACAGCCATTGGACACTTGGTTCAGAAATGACATTGTTTTTATTGTATCATTAAGTCTCAATTTGTGATGATTCTTCAAAATTGCAATTAATTAGGTGGACAAAAAAAAGCAACATGAATGATTATTCACAAATCAATTCTTTTTAATTTCAGCAAAATTCATGCTTCTTACAGGTTATGGCATACGTATTTAAAAGATGCATGTGCAATGTTCTGAATCGAACTGTTTTAATTAAGTGAGAAACAAATTGATACAGGAAGAACTCCCTTCATCTAAAACATGGATTAATCAGAAGAATTACCATGCTTGAGAGACAAAAATCAAAAGAAGATCAATAAAACGCTGGCTTCACTGCAGGCTGATCTGCGATAAGTCATAATTATCAGCAGAAAGTCAGATGGGCATTGACTTATACCTTTTTAAACAGTGTTAACATCCTTCTTGCCTTCAGTAGATCATAATTTCTTTTTTGTTTCAAGATATAGGTTTTCTCTCATTCAGTATTCAACCAGATTATGAGTATAATCAAAGAGCAACATGATTTATTGTAAATATTGAAAGACAAGCTTTCATAGTAATTAAAAGGGCCTTTCTAGGCAAGGACATCGAATGCCATTATCTAAACATACTTTGTTATGAATTTGATTTATCATTTTAAAAAATGTTATAGGAACTATCTGTTTCATTCTAACAAAGAGCTTGAATCTCACAAGAATTAATTCACATCTGACATCCATAATATTGATAATGAGTTGAAGGAACGTGGATCTACACAAAAAAGACTTGAGTGCACGGTATAAAAGGCCTATGTTTTTGTATGGTGAAAGCGTGACATTAACTCTGTGTATACATGTTTGTGTGAATGTCCTACTATGTCTTGGCAGATGTTTAACTAGTTCAGGTGAAATTACAGCACTTCAACATTGGAATCGAATGATGGAATCTAATAACATGCATTCACTGTTGTTTGCACACATTGCAGTGCCTATTGCAATTCAGTTTATCGCCCAGTGAGCAATGCATGACGAGTATTGATTGCTACATTTCTAGTCGTAGAACCAACCCCAGGGGTGGATAATTTGACACTTTTACACTGTTTTCATGCCTAACATTAAAGTGGGGTCCTACCTGCACTTGTGGCATTGTTGGTGAAATGTGAGACATGTCTAGGCACAACAGAGGTATTTGGCTATAAAAAAAGTTTTGTTTCATTTTCCCCAATTTTAACAGACAAATGGTAATAAAAAGATATAAAACCCTAATTTTTCATTTAGCTTTTATGGCTTGTTCTTCCAGGACCGAGTTTGTGAATTCTCTCATATTCTGAAATATACATGTATGGCACTCTAAATTTTTGTGTCTTTTTTTTTTGTATATGTGTGTTTTTTTAGAGATCATTCCATTTTACACAACTATCAAACCAGAAACTGGGAATGAAAACTGCCTCTTTGTAAACAAGAAGAAAACTCTTAGTCTGTGTAAGTTAAAGTGATACATTTTTTTTATTAAGAGCCATTACAGCATCTCTCATTTTATGAACATGTAACCTCCAAGGCTTTTACTAAAAAGTCAGGTCGCGGCACACTGGAAAACACTCGGGTCGTGGCATGCTGGGTATGGGTGCCAATTGTTAACTTATTAACATTTGGTTCAGAACTACACAATTTAGTGTCAAATGTTCACTCAAAACTTTATTTCTTTATAGAATTCACGAACAGTGAACCATTTCGTTACAAAATGAAATGCAACAGACGATTTTGCAACAAAAACCTCCTACCAATATGACTAAAAAGACAGGATTTATAATTATGATCTCTCATGAAGCCTGCTATATTCACTTTGCCCGGGCCATTGACTTTGTTTCATTACTAACACTTTGTGCATAGCAGAGGGCGGGAGGATCAGTTTGCCAGAATATGATTGTGGACGTGGCTCTAAGGGTTTTGGTTTTACTGTACACTGAATGTAGTTTTGGACTGAATAACCTAGTTAACACTTAGCACACCATACCCAGCGAGCTGCGACCCAAGTGTTTTCCAGCGCGATGCGACCCGAGTGTTTAGTAAAAGTCACCTCCAATGTCATGTAGGTCATCAGGTAATGAGAGTATGATACATGGAGTGAGCATCTTCAACTAGAATCCTCCTCCTCCTCCAATCATCAACATCATCATCCTTACTGCCTTCATCCCACCTCCATCTCAATCCATCATCAGAGGTGTGTTTCCATTAGCCCAAAGAATTCAAGCTTCAGATAACTGTGATCAGTGCTTCCTGAGCAAAGCAAGTTTGAAGTTCTGTCTCCAGGGCCTTGTGGTATAAAACTTACCATTGATGGTAACTTTGCCATCAGTGGTATATTCCATGGAAACCTTGAATTTGATTGGCTCTTGAGCAATGTTACCATGGTACATGTAGTTACATTGATGGCAGAGTTACCATTAATGGTAAGTTTTATGCAACGGGGCCCAGGGGCTGAGTGAGGCATCAATCCATTTTACATTTGGGGAGACATTCTTTAGAAAAAAAAAAAGGTCCTCAACTTAAAATGGGGGGGGGATACATTATAGGGGGATATCAAAATTTTGCTGACAAGCAAAACAAAAAAGCTCTTCAGCTGAGGCTTGAATCTGCTTTATTAAGCTTCAGAGGAGCTTCATAAGCTAAGTTCATCATTACTGGTGAATGAGCTGGAAAAGGGCCAATTAGTGGGCTCTTGAGAACAAGCCCAGGTTTTCTTGGGGAAATGATAGTACCACACTGTAGCTCAAGCTAATATTTCTGGGTCATTGGAGAATTTTACCCTCTGTTTACCTCTTCTATATCAATGAGCTGGAGTTAGTTGTGTAAGCCTAATCATTTTCCATGTATCATTTATTACTGTTAGTGTGCTCTTATTTCTGCGGATTCATATTGGACTCAGAACAGCGTCAGCTGGAGTGAACTCTATTCGGAGTTAAAGTGACTCGGATTTCCGAATCAGTTTGACTTGGAATGGCATGAATGGAGTTAATTTGACTAGAATTTAGTCAATTCTCAGTTGATGCCATACCATTCCGAGTCAAATTAATTCAGAAATCCGAATCGCTTTAACTCGGAATAGAGTTGACTCCCAGCTGACGCCATTCAGAGTCAGATTTGACTCCGCAGAAAGTAGTGTGTTGATTAGTTTGAAAACTCTGTCTAATCATGGATCCTACGAGAACGCCAGGCCTCAACATCCATCCTCCTCATCATCCTCCCATCTCATCATCCTCCCAGACAATTAATTCCCCTTGACAGAGAGAAACCGATCCCAACCAGGAAATCTTGCATAGATTGAACATTCCTGCTCAGGTTGAGGAATCTACTTGCATTTCTCCATCAGGGTGTAGTTATGGAACCTCTAGAAATATAATCCTTCCCTGAAAAGATGTGGCTTCTTTTCTTCTCCTCTTCGCTTGTAATCGGAGAGGGGAAATGTTGGGATGGCTTGGGTAGATCATGTTTAATCGGAGGAGGAAAAATATGTATCAAGGTTCAGATGTACTCCTAAATAACTGATCATTTACAAAAGAAGATACAACTCCAGTAAGTTAAGATTTTGAATTGCATAGTAAAGGGAGGAAGTTGAGGATGTAGTGAGAACAAAATGACTGAGCAAGGAAAGGAATACATATAGATGGGATGGAACAGGGAGATTGATTTGATTTGATTTGATTTGATTTGATTTGATTTGATTGATTTGATTTGATTTGATTTGATTTGATTTGATTTGATTTGATTGATTTGAGTTGAGTTGAGTTGAGTTGATTTGATTTGATTTGATTTGATTTGATTTGATTTGATTTGATTTGATTTGATTTGATTTGATTTGATTTGATTTGATTTGATTTGATTTGATTTGATTTGATTTGATTTGTTTACCAACAGGTACAATATTTATGTATAAGAGAGGGAAAAAGCACTGATTATTAAAAGAGATTGTAGCACATCTGCTAGTTGAGCCTGACCCCTATCAAAAAACAAGTATTTTGATTATCATTAAACTTCAGCAAACAGTGAATGAGTTCTATTTTCATTTTACTGCTGGAAATAATGAAACTTATAATGAATCAGAGACAAAACAAAGTGATGTTAAATATATACAGACTATTTGCAGATGATGGCTTAGAGAAAAGGAAACAAGGTAAAGAAGAGAGAGAGAGAGAGAGAGAAAGAAAGAGAGAAAGAGATGGAGAGGGGAGAGCGAGAGAGAGAAAAGTTGAAAGAAAAGAAAAGCTTAGAAAGAACAGTGAGGGAGAGAGAGACAGAGATGGAGAGATAGAAGTGAATAGCAAGAGACAGACAGACAGACAGAGAATAAAGGAAAAAGAGGGGGAGAATTATTGTTAAGCTAAGTTTCAGAGCTTTTAATGAAAGTCATGGTCTAGATGAAGAAAAAGCATACCAAAAGGATTTATTCGGTCCATCATGTTACAGATTGATGGCATGTCACATCTGTCCTCAGTTTCACCTTTGTCGCTCCCACATTTAGGAAGATAAATCCTGCCCAAACTCCTAAACGCTCATCCCAACGTCATTCCGATATTGCCGGCATTCTTCAGGGAACCGCAGTCCCCTCAGAATGTCACACGGAATAATCTTCCATATGATTTTTTTTGTTGTTCTGTTCATATCAGAAATATGAAAGGAATTCACTTGCAACCACTTTCGTTATATTCTGTCCATGTTATACACTTTTATGTCTTGTTCTGTGAATTTTCATCTTTCATCATTGAAATAATGAATTCTTTGTATATTATGCTCGCATCAGGTTATGGAAGATCTGTGTCACTCTCAATGACTTTGTTACTCTTGAAAGTAGCTATAGCCAAATGTATCTTTATTTTGATAGCTTAGACTGACAAGGTATCATTTCTTCTCATTTTCCTTGCAGTGCTGGAGTCTTCGAATGCCCAGAAGATAGGTTACCACTCGACTATGCTAAGGTATGTACACCATCTTTAGATCCGCTGTAATATTTCCAATTTAGGACAGCTTTCCATCATGAGTCATGAATACAGTTTAGATATTCTATCTCTTCACAGTTTGCAATATTAACAATCTAAATCTTGTTCTTATGTCTCTGTGATGAGGGATGAGATGATTTTCTTATAACTTTTGGAAGGGGGATTATGTTGTATTATGAGACATTTCATCTGTTGACAACAAAAAGAAATCTGTGCTCAAGTACCAGAGCCGGATCCAGAATTTTTCAAAATGGAAGGGGGGGGGGCGATCGGCTTTTTTTTACCTGAAAAAGAGTCCTCTGCATTTTCACATGTATTTTACCCTAAAATCAGTTTTGCTTTTTCTGCTTTTCAAAAGGGGGCCCCCTGAATCTGCCCCCGAGTACTGTAAATGAGATCCATTCTTCTCCTTTTTTTTTTCATTTATCAAATTATGCTTGTTCTAGACAAATGACCCCCCCCCCCCCCCAAAAAAAAAAAAAAAAAATGATTTAAAAAAAAACATAATAAAATGAAAAAATATGTTTAGTCCATTTTTTCTGAATTGTATTTCGTGATTTTATGTACTAACTCACCTCTAAGTGAACTTTTCATTCCATTCATCATTTACTGTATTAATTTCTGAAATCACCTATAAGGACAAGGTGTTAATACTTGATTGAATTAACCCTGTAGGTCACAGTTCTTGTCATCACTTGTGATTGATTTTAGCCAAGAGAATTGTATTTCCCGAACTTTTGTCCATTTGGAAGTTGATTTTGAGCAGATTTTGACAAATTTCTGCTTTCTCATTGTTCCTGTATTCAGCTGGAGAAAGTGGTTTTGAGTTCAGAGCACTATATTTAAAGTGATATTATATTTGACCTCTTCCTGCAAAAATGAATAAATAGAATAAATGAGAATGATGGCAAGTTATGAGCATAGGTCAAACAAAGATACACTTCTTCTGTTATACTCATTAATTACACTTGTAGTTATGAAATGATAAGATTTTGAAGAAAAAAGGAACTTAAAAATGAATGAAACCCTGTCTGAGCTTTTTTCTGTTTTTCGAATCAGAGTGGATGATTCATTTAGATTTTATAAAGAGAAAAAATATCTTTATGAATTTGATTACCTGCATGTGCGGAACGGGCACATTTCATTGTTTATCATTGTTAGGGTGGATCTAAAGCTGACGAAAATGACTCTTCAAGATGCTATAATTTATATTTCATAAATGGATGTAGGTTGAAGCCGTTGTGTCAATGAAAATACTGTGTCCTTTAACTTTGTGTCCCAGAGCCTTGTTGCGACGAAATTGGAAGTCTGTCTTTTTGGTTTAGTTCAGTGCACTTCAATTCAATTCGTTTCAGATCAAATGTCTCTCTATGGAACTTATCAAAGAATATTGCTTTAAATGTAAAGCATAGAAAATAAAAAGTTAAGTTTGAACGTAATCAACATTGTGCAAGATTATTTTTTTTTGTTTCGAATATTGGACATTATTTTGTGGTATCTCCACAAGATCCTATATTTTCACTGAAAAGATTTTACATCTTTATTGAAATGAAAAATGCAATCCATTGCCCACAGGCCAACATTTGTAATATGAGCTGTTGATCTGTGTAGGACTTCAAAAAAATATGTATCTTTCACCAAGACAGTTTCTGTGCTATTTAGTATTACCTATGCATATCTCAAATCATTCAGATTTTCCCAGTCATTTATCTCTTCTTTCGATCAGTTTCATCATTCATGTACTTCTGCTTTCAGAAAGGTATAACTTTCCTCCTAAGCTTGGGAAAGTATCTTTGAAATTTCATATCCATATCTAATTCTTGTACTCACAGTCTCATATCTTGTAAATTTGTTAAAAGTCAAAAAGGGGGGAGGGTAGGTTATGTATTTTAACACAAAAGTTATTGCTCTTTTGTTCTGGCTCAAACCTCAACCAATATTTTGCATTAACCTGAGACAATCATTTCGTGGCATGCAATTTGAAGAGACCCCAGCATGAAGAGACAGTTTCTCCAGATGTGTTTGGTGTTGATGCTAGTACAGTCTTCCTTGCTTGACTGAGGATGTTATTATGTGTTGAGAAGCAGAAGGGCATAAACTCTGTGTTGAAGGATAAGAGTTAACGTCCTTCTGCCGGTCTTCATAGGTAGCCTAAGCTTCACTGGGATGGTGACATCAATACACACAACACACATCACTCACTCATCTCCATCACAGTCAGAGGAGCCCTACAGAGACAAGGCAATCCAGGCCAGGCACGTGGCAGCCTCAGTCTTGTCCTCATATCTGTTGGAAGAAGGATGCCTCTTCTCTGAACTTTATGCTTCCCATTTTGCATCTAGCTGGTATAACTCCTCTTCATATGTTTACAAGAGCTGTCATATTCGCCATTTGACTAAAGATTCTTGCTCTCATCTCATGCTGGAAGAAGGATGCCTTCTCTCAGAGCTTTGTGAACCATTCGGCATCTAGTCGGTCTCCTCTTTGTATACGTGTTAATAAGAAAATATAATTTTTCATCACTTGACCAATATTCCTGCCTTCATCTCTGCCAATGTCAGATACCGCCTCTTTCACCTTTGTTCTATCATGTTTGCATTATTAGTTGGTTTCCTCTTCGTATGTCTGTATGTGTCTATAAGAGATATCATCATTAATTTTTCATCTTATGACCAGAGATTCATGCCTTCATCTCAACTTCAAAATGGATGCCTCCTCTCTCAAATTGTGCTACTCATTCTGCATCTAGTTGTTCCTGCTCCTCTTCATGATTTTGTTTACAAGACCTGTCATATTCACCATACAACCAAAGATTCTTTCCCTCATCTCAGCTAACAGATGGATGCCTCATCTCTCGACTTTGTGCTACCCATTTTACATCTAGTTGGTCTCTTCATTATGTGTTTACAAGAGCCATATTCATCAGTTAACCAAAGATTCTTGCCTCCATCTATGCTTCAAGAAAGATGCCCCCCACTTCAACTTTATGCTACTCATTTTACATCTAGCCTGTCTAGCTCCTCTTTGTATGTTTGTACTGATCCGTCAGCATGATTTGGGTTTTTTTTGTCATTTGACCGAAGATTTATGGTTATCTTTGTCTCCTGTGCTCTTCAGAGATCTGTAAATGACATCCACTGACTTGTTCTGTTAGTGTTATCATTTCCTGCACCCATCTTATCTGAGACTTCTTCCTCTCTTTCCAGTCTTTGATTCATAGATATAGAGACCATCCATGTTGGTAGAGAAGCTATCTTCTGATAAAAAGACCTAGCTGATGAATTGGTTCTCTGTAAGGGAGATGTTGTCTGAGTTTGTGTTTCTTTGCTGGAATTAATTCTTTGAAAGTGAAGATTTATCAGAGGTTGAAGATATCGCAGCTGTCAGAAATTGAAGGATCATTCATGATCATTTCATTCTAGACTTACGAATATAAAACTTTGATCAATGATTGAATGTTTCTAGGGTAAAGTGATGACTTCTTGCAGAACTCATCTTTTCTTATCTGACATCTAAGCTTGACTTCTCCACCTTGTGATGATGACATTATCTACATCTGTTTTGTTCCAAAGGAGTGGTTGTTCTTCATCCTGTAATCAGACTCTGATAAAAAGAGTTCAAAAGTGCTGAGTGGACTAGTTTCTCCTGATAAACATTAATGTTCTTCCATGCTGAGTTCTAGTATTGACTGATATCAGTCTCTCCCATGGATTAGATTTCTGGAATGATTTATGAGGACGTATTTGACACCGCTTTCTTTTCTGTTTTTCTCCCAACATTCGTGAAGCACAGCTTTACCGATGTTATGTATGAATGATGATAGATAAGCTTCTCAGCAGTGAAATGGTACATGATTTTCAGTGCAGGCCTGCCAGATTATAAAATTATCTTTCAAAGAATTCCTCCCAAATAGATGCTCCTACTTAAAAGTTTTAATTGATGTGTGGATTTCTTGCAATCAATTAACAGATGATGATGAACTCTAATCTCCACCATTCAGGACTGGAAGCTGTTCTGCTATTCCTTGGTCGTACATCTCCTGTATTCCTCGAAAGTTTCCAGCGTAACATTGCTCTGCAGTGTTGGGAAGATGCCATAAAGGCTTATTACATCATACTCTATAAATGTTTTGAAACCATTGCCTTCTACTGCATTGCAATCAGCAGCTGTAAATCTGGACCTGAATTGATGTCGTCTTTTTAGAGCCAGGAGGGCGTTAACTCATATGCTTTAACTCATAGTTAATGCCCTTCAGGCTCTGAACAGACGATATGGTTGGCTAATAGACAGTAGTTCATGATCTACTGCAGATAACCGTGTCCTCTAGGGCTTTATGATATCTGGACCGTCTGCATTGTTTACCTGCTAATAGACAGTAGTTTGTTATCTACTGAAGACAGCAGTGTTCATTAGTGATCTGTATCTGGACAGTCTGCATAGCTGACCTGTCTCCTGGAGTTTGTTGACCTCCAATGAACATTCTCATGAGGTCAGGGTGTTGAAAGGATACAAAATATGGCTCTCTTCAAGTCTTGTGTGAAGAAAGTAAGATATTTTGTGTCGTGCTGTTAGTTTGAATCCTTATATTACATAATTTAAGAATTTATTATACACTTTAATCAAAATAAGCATAGCAAACAGCATATTCAGCTACAGATTATTATAGGAAAAAAATCTGTATATTTTTCTAAAAGATGAAGAAAATTGTCTTCACCTTGCACTTATTACCTTTTTCATGCACTAATACCCTGTTCCCCTTAGTTCAGATGTGATAATATTGTTTAGATTCTTATTTTTCTGCTTTCTATGTACAGTGTGTTGATTACTCTGATGAATGCTAAATGGAAGGCTGCATTATGTCTTTATTCAAATCTACTCTTGGAGAGAATTTAATTGAATTTGAATATTTAAACTACTGAATAAAAATCTTCTGTATCTACAGATCTATCCTGATGACAAGATGTCTGGTGACATACAGATGTTGATGGTTCGATGTCACTTCTACAAGGATGGCTGTAGGTGGACAGACCAACTCATGACCCTACAGGTAAGCTTAGTCATAACCCTATCCATACATGTACTTCAGCGCAAACACTTGATTGACTTTTAGTATGGCCAATCTCAGTGTGGTAACAACTAGCAACAAGCAACTATATACTGCTAAAGGGCTAGCCCCATTTGACCAACAGCAATTACAGTAGCTATAACAGTAAATCGTCCCCAAAGGTATCCTTAGTAAAATTTTGTTGAACATGTATCAGATATCAGTGTCCCAGGTGCCATCTAACCGATTATGATCTCAGATTGGTTAGACTGTAACGCAGTATCCAAAATACCTCACTCTATATTCAAAGGTGTATTAAACTATGATCGTTCGGCAACCCAGAATTTGACCCCTATTTCGCGGTGTTTCAAGTACATTTTCAGCCATTTTTACCCCTATTTGGCACAAAACGGGTACAACTTGGCCTTTAAAAAGCACCCCTATTTTTTGCATTCCAAGTACACATTTACTAAACTACCCCTTTCAAATTCAAGTCAAAAACAGAAAATTGCAAACAAGGACCAGAAAAAACCACCCTTTTTTCCAATTTTGAGTACAAGCTCAAAAACATGCTTTTTTTCGATTTCGAGTACAAGCTCATGAAAACAACCCTATTTTTTCAAAATCGCGAACATTTCATGTTCATGAACATGCTCAAAAAAGACCCCTTTTTACGTGAAATTTCGAACGATCATGCGTACACGAAATCAACAGAGTTACAACATCGGGCCAAAATATTTTCCACATAAACTGGAGGAGATCTAGTTGTGATCCTTATTGGTCGAATTGGACCAGCCCTTGACACTTACAACTCATAAGTTGCTTCGTTGAGCCCATTCCTTGGGCCAATGCACTTTGTAGGTTGGGTGGTTTTTTTTAGTGAAGTAATGGCATGCAGGCCTGTGTAAAACTTCTCAAGTCATATGCACTGCCTCCAGATGTGCTATGAAAGTAAATCCTGGGGCTCTTCACACTTTTGTCATCCACCTTTTATTGCCTTCAGTTTTGATGCTCCGGTTTTGGACATCCAGTACAACTGTAAGAGTTCACACTTAGGCACCCCGTTGGAGTGGAAAGAAAGTCTTCATGTTTTTTTCCTTTGGGGAAATAGACAATGTTGGCACTTGTACTTTTGCTGCAAGTGTGACATTCATTTTATTCCCTTCTGTAGCAATAGTCTGGTTTTTGGCAACATGGAAATCCACAGAGACTGAGAGATATGAATGTATTTATTGGTCAGGAGAAGTGAGAGTTAGAGAAAGAGAGAAAGAGAGAGGGAGAGAAGGAAATTAGAAAGAAATAGAGAAAGGGGGAAGGGAAATAAGAGATAAAGAGAGAGAGGGAGGGAAGGGAAATTAAAATTGATGGTGCAGTGGAACTTTGAATAAGACAGAAAAAGCGAGGGACTCAAAATTTAAAAGAACACCCCTTCCCATGAGTAGCTGAGGAGTCTCATGAAGGTGCAATCCAAATTTTAACAACTAGCTCAGTTCATATCCTCAAGCAATACTAGTGTGAAAATGTGCTTGTCAAAAGTGCAATACATGCATGCACTTTTTAAAGATCTCCCAATACTTTTTTTTTTGGGGGGGGAGGGGCTTTGATAGTCTAGAAGTGCACTTTGTGTTTATACATTCTGAATCTTATACCTTATGACATTTTATCATATAGAGAGCCACATTTACTATATCTTATAATATGATTCCTCAGCAGTTGTTAATTCATTTTTCAGCCAATTCTGCATCCCTCATATCATTTGTAAAAATATATATTTATGTGTATACATGATTGTATATTCTTTATATATGTTAGGTATGCCCTTTAAGTTTGATGCTAATTTTTTTTTTAGCCCCAACTAGTGCCATGTGTTTATGTGTCCAGATGGTGTGCACATCGATATACCAACACCAGTGGCACTGGTTTGGTAGTAGTGGAACCCAACCGTTTTATAAGTGTCCCCGCTCCCTGTGTCTTTAACGAGCTTACCTGTCATAACGGTCACCCAAGCTTGATCATACCATCTGGATTTCATTCTTCTCTTAACCATATTTTTCTCTCCTTAATATATCTTTTTTTTTTTGGGGGGGGGGCTGGGAATTGAATTATTTTCATTCTTGTTTAATGAGTTTAACCATGGAAGTTACATTTAGCATGTGTGAGAAAAATGCATGTGACCCTTATGCATGACTGCCAATTACATTTTTATGACCACTTTGCACATTTATTAATGTAAGCATTCAAGTTTTAGTCTTAAAGGCATTATTACAAAATTGGAGGAAATGAGAAAATTGGTTCCCTGTGTGAGAAAATGATAAGGTTAGTATTCAGCAATGTGATAATATAAGAATTGCTCATATTTGGATATATTGGAAATTTAAATTAACAGGGTTTTGGGAGACAAGAATTTCCTTTCATACCATGTGACATCTTTTAATGATTTTACAGAGTTCTAATGGAAAAACAGAAGAAGAAAAAAAAGAAATTGACCAACCTATATGAAATATATGAATATTTCAAAATACTGTAAATACATTAAAGGGTGAACTTTATCTGATACCACGTGTATATATGTAGAACACTCTCCTGCTTTGCAACTTCCATTGCTGATCAAGTCATCCTTTCATCACTTATCACTACCTTGTTATTAGATTTGTGATAGATGTGATATCCAGATCTTTCTCCTTGACTGTTGGTTCTTCATCAGTCCCATGCACCTATCATCATGTCACTAAGGTTTCTTCAACACCCAGCTTATTCTGTTACCATGATTCCACAAATTTGTAGGGATTTGGGCAGTGATGATCTGCGATTTGAAACAGCGGAATATAGGGTAATGAATTTGACACTTCTCACCATATAGGTGAGAAGATGCCTTAGCACTACAGTGGTGGTTGGTGAGGTCAGTGTACTCTTACATAGACAATATATGTGTAAAATGTATTCATGATTATTTGAAAAATAATGTCTTTGAGTGTTGCTTAGATTCAAAGAATATTGTGAAACAGTGAAAGAATAATTTTTTTTTTTGTCATTTTTCATTCTTAATTATTCACAATAGTACTTGAAAAGGTAATTAAATTTATAATACTTTCACTTTTGTTAAAATATATTCATTATCTGTTAGTGTTTTTTTTTTAGTACAGAATAGTTCAGTTATAGGGTCATACTTATCTTTCATAACCTGACAAGTGGTGTCTTTTTAATCCCATGTAACTCTTTGAATATTAGTTCCTGTTATGTACTTAATTTCTTGTTTTGGCAAAACAAAATTAATCTCTCCCAGACATAGTTTCAGTGTTCTGGATTGCTGCTTGAAATAGTTTTTATCATGTTTTTAAAGACTTTTTCACTTCCTTTCTATTAGTATGCCTCTTTTTTTTCTTTTCAGACATTTTTTCGATTCAGATTATAAAAAAACACATTCCACCTTATAAAGGTTGTTATTAGCTATGCCGACTTTGATCACTCAACTGAGGAATTATTTTGACACTGTTTATCAAATCCAGCATTCAGAGGTCATTGGTTAATTGTAATGTACCTTGTGGAAATTGTTCTGATGTAATTGGGACATGGGATCATAACACTTTCTGTCTGTTGGATTAATTGTTATCCAACTTGTTTTTGACATTTGCAGAATTCAAGAAAAATGTTTGTTGTTGTTACCTGGCTTCCTGTGTATGATATGAAGATATGTTAATGGGTGTTGATATGTATCTGCATGATGTAGAAAGTGAAAAAGAATAAACAAACAAATAATGATGGGAAGACAATAGAGAATAGAGCTGATTTCCTGATGATAGCATGTACTTGAAGGGGGTTGAAATGATAATAGCATTGCACACTAGGAATTTGGCTTTTGACTTTTTGACCTTGAATTTTGAAACCACTCATTTTTTTCATGAAAGTGTTGCATCAGATTAAGGTGTTTGAATGTCACTTTCAAATTGATTTTATTTATTGATTTGTGAGAAATGGTATGAACATAGACATAGATATAAAATATGGCCAAAAAAAAGAAAGAAACTGGACAGAAGAATGGAGACAGTTAAGATCATGAGCCCTTATTTGATCTATTTCTGGCCACTGATTTCTTTGAACAAGTATATTATAAATTTTTATTTTTGATATTCATTGACTTCTTAATCTCTCTTTTTTGATTATTAAGTATGACTTTTCAAATCATGGGAAACCAACTTTACCAAGTCTTTTTCTTCTTTTGCCTGAGAGAGAAATATTAAGATTATTGATCACCAAATAAATATATGAATAGATGAGTAAATAAATGAATAAATAAAGGAATGAATGAATAAACAAAAATTAAGAGAAGTAAAATAATGATGAAAACCTGTGGGGCTTGCAGTCGTGACATTAAAAAAAATGAGATGATGGTGAGGATGGGGGGAGGGAGCAAAAGATATTCATTTAGGGCCTTATTGACTTTGATGAATTGCCCTTCTAAAGTGTCAAAGTAAGCTCTAATGGTGTGTATTCTATTAGCATTCAAAGATCACCATCAGTAATTTTATTAGAGTTGGGCTCACTGCAGTTTATGAGATATCAATTTGATTAGCCAAGATTTGAACATATGAAGAATTTTCATACAACTTGAATGAGAAGAAGGCATCATTTGAACTTACAGCATTTTAGTACTGATGACATATGAATTGAGTGCTCATCAATATATTTCTATATGTTTGCCTTGAAAACTGCATTAAAACTAGCTCAAGGAAACCCATACCATCTTTAATTTGATTAATTGCATTGATAGGGATAGCTAAGGTGATTGTTACATGTATAGAACTGTAGATGGAAGATGCTATCTGTTTTATAGCAGGCCTCGAGGGAAATGTTGATAAATCATGAAAGGGCAAAGAGGGGTATTTTTTGGTTGTACATTTAAGGAATGGAATTACCTTGAAATGGTGCAATATCTTAAGTATGTCTAAGAGGGTAAAATGTAGAAAATATGACATATTAAGATCAGAGCAACCAGATGTAAGATTAATGAGTATTAAATGAAAATTTCTGAGGAGGGAGTGAGAAAAGAGAAAAGTTCATGACTAAGAAATGGAGAGAAAGAGGAAGAGAGAGGGGGAGGGAGCTAGAAAGATAGGGGAGAGGAAGGACTGAGGACATAAAATATCAAGGAAATGAATTGGAAATGAATAATGAAGATTCACAGCTGAAAAGAATGAAACTGAATATTTTCCTAGTTACAGGTTTTCTGACAAACCTGACTTTGAAAATGGAAATTTTCCAGGACACCATGCAAAACAAAATATTTTCATGCCAAACCTCTTTCTTGATTGCTTTATTTTGTTGCAAAATTTTACTTAGTCTATATTTACTTCCTGAAATCCTACTTTTCATTTACTTTGCTCTCAAGTTGCTATTAAGGTACATTTAGTTCCCTACCTTCTCTCATTTAATGGCTTCCCATGCATTAAAGCCCTTAATTTGGGGATTTTCTACCTCATTTATGTTACTAATGTTATGATCGGAAATACCAGAATGTGAATTTGCAGTATGTAGGAGAATTCCCCATGTTTTCTGGTTCATTGCATCTCCTTTCTTTTTTAATGGCTTCACACAGTTCCATGTGATTTTTATTTTCTCTATGTCCTTGAATATGTCTGACAGTGTTCGCTAAATTCCAAAATGTTTATTCATACTTGTTTACTGCATAACTTCAAACTTACGGGCAGCATGTAGACCTTGTAAACTGATATACAATCTTCTTGTGGCATGATCTTTGCTAAAATTCTATTCCAATGTGTCAAAATGGACATTCTGATTTTTGCATTTTTGTATTTTGCTTTCCGGACGCGTTCTTTCGCACAACGATGTAAAGATAAAATGCCTAAATAAGTTTCATTTTGACATAATTCATTTGAATTGGCTAATGATTTGTTATTCAATACACACCTTAAATCACAGAAATTCCCTTATTAATTTTGTCATTTTTATAGCTTAATCCAGATTTAGCACCCATTGGATTTTTGTGAGAACTTGCTTTAGACAGTTGAAAAGAAATACCAGTTCAAGTTGAAAAGTTCAGGAAGCATAATGAATATGGTATTCCTCAACAATAGAATGTCTCTTTAGAATTGTAAAGGTGCTATGAATCATAGCTCCTCATGTGCATCAGTTATAATCTATTTCTGTTAAATCACCTCAGCAGCTGATCATAAAGGGGCAAAAATGTAGGCTTCTCTCATGTAGTTTGATTAATTGAAATCATTTGATATTGTGGACAATTTCTATAAATAAGATGAGCAGCAGAATTTGGAAATTGATGTTATATAATGGTAGTAATGGAAAAGAATATGGATTTTTATTTTCAAACATGTACAAATTAAGACATTTATGATATCTCACCTAACAAGTTGACCTTTTGACCTGAGAAACATATTTTTTTTTTAATGTTTGGTATCAGAAAATGTAGTTATTGTGTTATAAAGTGTAGTTATTTCATCATTGAAAGTAAAGGCACCATGTACACATATAGTTTATATGTTGCTAGAAATGTGGTTATCCTGCTGTTCAAACTATTTATATCAGCCATTGTCGGATCATGATTCATTGATTTCTATTTACATTCGCAATCATTCACACTTGACTGTTGAAGAATAAGATGTCCATGAAAACTTACTCAGTTTATTCTTCTTTGTCAACTGTTGTGTTTCAGTCATTGTAGAATCAGAATTGTTTGAATTCTGTTTACATTTTACAATAATTTACACATGGCTGTTTAAGAATAACATGTCCATGAAGACATAAGTCAATATTTGTCATCCAAAAGAATTTCATCAGAGCTTTTAGTCGAATTTAAAACATTCCCACAGTTGTTTGTTTGTTTGTATGTTAATAGTGAGCTCAAAATTGCATATTTTCACTCAGTCATTGTCAAATATAAGCACAATTCAGTCTTCTATCCTATGAACTTGAGCATTGAATTGACCAAAGAAGTAGGCTAGAGTTGTTTACATTTCAAATTGATATTGATTACTTGACTGTCCGCAGCATAACAATAATACACCTTGTAATAAGGCATATAAATCTGTGCCCAAAATTGTTGGAATATTTTGTCGACAATGAGTAATCATCGGCCCTCTTTGTGACCTTGATAATATCAATATGTGACTGCTGTGATGGAAGAGGGCTTTGAATTCAAAACGAAAGAAATCAGTACAACCACACATACCTTTGGAACCTATTGTCCCACCCTCTTTTAAAGTCATCTGTTCAGTGCTAAAAGGACATTAACTCATGTTATTTAACAGAGGCTGAATGCCCTTCTGGCTATCAAAACACTGAAACTAATGTGTTTTTTTTTAACCGGTGGATAGACTTGCTACTGATTCCAATATGCTTGGGTTAATAGTTCTCCATGGGCCAAAATTGTTAGTTTGTAAGTTAGTTATACATGCAATTTTTGTTCAAAAGCTCATATATCTGTGTTATAGAACTTTGAATTATTTTCCTAATGTTTGACAAAAAGAGGAATTAAGTTTTAATCAGTGATGTGGTTTAGGAAGATTTGAAAAGTTTATAGTCTACTTATTGTCACTCATTGTATTCAGTTTTCCAGGATGCATGAATACAAACCACAGGATTATATTGAGGATCTGCTATGTCTGTGGTTATTCAGCTTATCATAAAAAGAAATTTTTAAAAAAAATTGCTCATATTATAAGTTGACTCAGTTCATGCACTAAGTTGGAATTACTGGATTTTCTCATAGCTTACATTCAGTTCAAAAATTAAAAGAATCACAGATACTCCACTCAAAGATGTAGTGTAAAACATTTTGCTTTATTTACAAAGGAAGTTTTACCCTCTGAACAATTTTACAAGTAGAGAATAAGAAAGATATTATTAGCATACAACTTACAGAACTGAAATATGAAATATGGATGAAATTATTTACACTTGTATTCCATTTTGAGCATCAACTTTTAATAAGTGGCCTGCAATTGTTAATTCAACATTTCATTGTTATTGTAAATTAGAAGACTTGTATGCTTAATTCAGTTTTAACTCATGTCAATCCTCCACATTACATCATGATGGTAAGCAGAAATTAACCTTATTGATTATATTTTCTGAATCTTATTTTGGATTAATTTCTAATCTAAGAAATTTAGAGCGCATTCCACTTTTAACATACAGCCTAAAGCCATTGCATTATGCATGCCTTGTTGTGTGGGAAACCATTGAAGTTCCACATGATGGGCTATTTCCTAAATTAGACATGACAGAATCTGAAATAAGTTGACCTGAAGGGACAAATGACTGAAGCGTAAGCTGTCAGGCTACATCAGACCAAATAATTTGATAAACATTTTTTTCTCTATTTGTAAACTAATTTTCATGAGTTATGGGAATGAAATATTAGTAATGTGCAGAATATTGATATTTTTGTATGCTGCTGAGCAAGTGATAAATGGCAAGATTTCTTTTGATGCGTATGATTTTACTCTACAGACAAAAGAAAATGGCAGTTGTAGTAATTGGTATTTCAGTAACTTTTTACCTATCATAGAAGATAAATTTGATGGATTTAGATTTAACATTTTCCCTGCAGGGTTCATCATATTTTGGCATGCAATTATATCAAATGATCTCATTCTTTCAAATCTTTCAAGATATTAAGAATAGTTGTAAATGAAAGAAAGGTTTAACATGCAATGTTGAACAGTGTCTTTCTGTGTTTTAAAACAGAGAATGCCTGTGTTTCCGTATTTATTTATACCCTAGATATTTCCAAGTTTCATCTGCTGAAAGAGCTAGAAGGACATCATTTCATAAAGTTTCACATGGAGTTAGCAAATTTTGGCTATCAACACATAGTTTGACAAAACTATAACTCTATTCTACTGACAATTATACCTTTGTTATTGTGGTTAAAAAAAAAAGATTTGATAGTTTCAATTTCATGTAGCTTGTTTGAAACAGGATTCAAGAGAGAGCTCTGTGGTTTTTAATTCTAACAGGTGGAAAAATAGAAACCAAACGATCCAAACAACTCATTAGTAGAGTATCAGAGGGTGCATTCAGCATGGAAACTGATTACTTTTGTGTGTTCCTTGTTTTTAATAAAAAGGAATGGGACAAGAAGTTCACATGAGTCTTTGCTGAAAGCCTTGAAAATGAAATAAACATTGTGGAGAAAGCTTTAATATAGCCTAGCCTAGCAAAAGATACAGGGGAATGGTAAACAATTCAGCTCTGGTGATGTACAATATTCTGAAAAGTCCTTGAAAACTGATATGAGTAGTGCTAAATTTAAATCAATAGGAAAACAAAAACAAAACAATATAAAAACAAAGACAAAACAAAGATAGACTTTAAGCTTCTTTCAGTGAAATCCTACTGTTTATTCCCAAAGCCAAAGACTTCTTTTGCACAAAATAGTATTTTTGCAGTACAGCCTTCCCTGTTCATGAAATGAAATGAGATGAAATGGATTTCTGGGACTGTTTTAGTCATTTCATGGGTCATGGGTAACAAGGGATGCCAACCAGTGGGGGTCATGAACTTCCCCATGAAAACAAACCACACTGCATGATGGAGGATGCATCCCTTGGCCAATTAGTGGCACCAAAACAGCTGCCCCAGTTCTTATACTTGTATGACAACCATGTCCATCTATCCATCTGGGACCTGTTTGAAAAAATATGAAAGGTTTTGAACAAGGGAGGGGGGGGGGGGGGTGCTAATGGAGTTCTGAATAGAAAATCATAGAGCTAGAAGTGTGGTAACTCAGTGGCTAGGTCACTGGTCTTATAAACCAGAGGGATAACAGTGTGGCATTGATTGGTGTATCCTTCACTTTGATGCTATCCCTTCAGGTCATTTAAATTACACAATCAACTGTAAGAACATAGTTTTAAATCAATAAATGATGCAAGCTTTATCTCTTCGTAATGAATCAACACATAAATTCTGCAAGTGATAATTTATTGTTTATAAGGTTCCTGGTACAGTTAAGGGGGGTACCCAATGCTGAAACAATGTTAGTTCATTTAAAAGAGCATGATTTTATTACCAGAAAATCATCTGCCTAAAATTTTTTTAAAGTCGTGTTGCCAAGGAAACCCCAAAATGTGGTAAGATTTCAGGATATTTTTGACCCCTCAGCTGTGACCCAGTTTCATCTAGGTACCCGCTTTGACGTCAAAATGACATCAAAGTGAGTACCTTGTCGCGCAATTCTAGCAAAATGCGCGCAAAGTATAATACAAATTGTACAGTCTAGCGCGCAGCACAACTGCAATGCGCGAAGCTGGGTACCCAATTTTACGTCATACCCCATACTCAAATTTTTTAATCAACTCTTGACTTTTTATGAGAAAATTAGCCAAAATGCATGGATTTCGATTGAAAATCATCAAATTGTTAATGTTATTCTTCTTAAAATTCTATTCTCGATCATATATTTTAAAAAAATTTACCATTGTGTAATCACTTTAATCAGTCATCCAGTGCCATGAAATGATGAATGAATTGATAAATGAATAAATAGAAATAGATAGATACATAAATAAATACATGTAGATGGATAAATGAATGAATAAATGAATATATAAATAAATGAATGAATAAATGTATATATAAATGAATAAATAGATAAATAAAT
The DNA here is from genome assembly GCA_029962745.1 of Echinometra lucunter. NCBI lineage: Eukaryota > Metazoa > Echinodermata > Echinoidea > Camarodonta > Echinometridae > Echinometra > Echinometra lucunter. The sequence continues at coordinate 3,082,900 of CM057154.1, forward strand.
GAATAAATAAATAAACAAATAAATAAATCATGAATAAAAAACTAAATGAATGAATAGAAATAAATGAATAAATTATGCTGTTCTGTTTAGTCCATTCAGTTTAAACATGAAATTTGAGTTTCTCACTCCCTCCTCTGTTGCATGTACCATGTAGATAATAAAGTTTTTTGGATTTAGTTTTTATTTCTTAAAATCATATTTTCAAGTTTTGACTGCAGACCAATATATTTGTTTCCCATGGAGAGACAATGACCCATCGCTGACCCCAAATCACAATGACCTTCCTATGACCTTGAAGTCTATTCTCTTCCAGTGAGGCAAGGGTTTGTATTCAGTTAATCATGTTTCATTGGCTCTTGTCACTATTAAGATGGCTGGATCAATAATCATTAGAGTGAAGAGGGCAAAAATCAATATTTTTAATATAACTTTCATGATAATGACATTAATCAAAGAATAGGGACCATCGTAAAGGGGCTAAAGATAATTATAGAGTATGAATCTTTAAAGCAGTTAGCTTCTTTGCAATTTATTGGCATATATAAGTTATCAAGTCATATTCTTTTTCCTACAAATAAATGTGGCATGATAATATTGCCAGCCATTCACTTTATCAAATGTGACTTTTTACATGTATAGATCTTATTACTTATGAAGCTGAAAATCAAATTATATATTTGAAATATTGGTGATATAATATAAAGGAATGGGGAAGAAATTACAACAAAAGTCAATAGATATGAGCTAGATTGCTTCCCATCCCCTAAGATTTTTTTTTTACATTTTACAAAAGTTTTAGTATAGTAATTGTTATACACTGATCTATCTTTATGTACAAGAATTTGTTATGCATAAGTTAAATTTACTAATGCAAGCAGAACATTAAAAGTAAATCGGTGTCTAGTCTTTGATATTATCTAGTTTCTTTCACGAGTGTTGACTATGCCTTCCAGAGAGCCAGTTGATTTTTTAAGTCAGCATTTAGTAGTCTTAAATGGTTCTGTGGTAATGTTTCAAAGAGGTATACACAGAGACCTTCCATCAATATTCTAACAATATGTTTTGTAAATGTTTATGGATTATGACCACAAATTGGCAACTCATACATCTAATGAAGTGTAGTTATCTATCAATCGATCAATTCAACAATTGCAAAGTGATTACTAAAAAAGGCACTTATCTCAGAATCAGTAAATGAATAATTATTGTACTCACAAAAATTCAATACACAAATGTCTTTAGAAAGCTAATAGTCTTCTTTTGTTATTGAATAGAATGCAGGGCTCATGATGAGTATTTTGTTGACAAGCACTTAGCTGTACATGGTTTTGCACAATTGATTTATCAATAGTTGGCTTATGTACTTTAGTGAGTGATCAGATTCAATTGGCGAATCTTCAGAAAATTGACAGCTTATTTATAAAAGTTTATTGATTGAAAATTACCTTTGTTCGCAGATTTGTAAGTGCAGTCATTTGTCAAATCAGCAGTTATTTGTATTTGGTGTGGATTTTTGTGAAGAAAGAACATGAATAGCTAAGCCAGTAAGCTTCTGACACCAAATGAAAGGATTTTAACATTTGACTGGAATTTGAATGGTAAAAAGGACTGCAAACACTAAAGAATACCGGGGAAGGAGGGGGGAGGAGCAGGGGCAGTCAGAATATATAACTTACACATGCATGATGGCAGGTTTTTCCCAAATGCACCCTAAACAAATTTTATCCTTTGTCAAAATCTTTTCTCGATTTTTTTTCATGCTTTTTCCAAAAAATTTTTACCCTCCTAAATGAGTTTAACCCCTTCGTATGTAACCCCTGAAGAAGGTTTCTATGTCTTTCTTTTCATTTTCAGAAGATATTTGTGTAACTCGAGAAAAGTCCAGACTAAGATTTAGAGAAAAAGATACCCTGATTGCGTGTGAACAAACTCAACAAACATACCCCTTTTTTCCTGATTTTTTGCCTATTTTACACCCTTATTATAAAGACATTTAACTGGCAAAAACTGCTCTTTCCACATATTTTTCTGGGCACATGTGTGTACAGCAATATATTTGAATCCCCCCCCCCCCCCCCCCCCCCCGGATATGACAACAAAATTCCCATTTCCAGCTCTTACTATTACAAAGTATTTTTGTAGTAGGTTCGGATCTTTAAAAAAAAAAACACACAATTAATTGAGACTGAGAGATAGGCATTCTGGGATTTACTGACAGTCGACAGAGGAGTCTTGATGGTTTTTTGAACCTCCTCAGTCTGCTTCTTAAACCATGAAAAAGTAATTACCACCCTGATCATTTTAGATGTGAGTGCATAAAAAATGGGAGGTAGCTATCAAAGCGAAATGGAATGGCATGGAAAGGCACATCAAGAGACAATACAGACAATGGTTTGCATTTTGTGTTCTTCTCACATCGTTTGATGCAACTCTGTTTTGCTAAGTTATCAGAACTCACAAGAAATTGATCAGTAAATTGAAAGCAATAATCACTCCAGATTGATGTCATAGTAATTGGAAAAATTCTATCTTGCTGTATATTAGAATTCATCTACAGTCTCAAACTGATGAATACCATTGCCCTCGATGTCTTTTGGAGCCTCTCATCTTCAGAGATATTGATATGAACTTTTCGATGTCCCTCTCCAAGCTTATTGATGGGCTTTGACAGAGAGCATTATGTGGTACGTGTAAGCTGTGTTTTCATTAGCTCATGCTTGAGATATACCCTGCTCAGTGGTACTCAAGAAAATATCTCAAATAACCTCGAGGTAACTTGGGGTTGTAAGCTTGCGCTTAAGCTTACAACAGAGCTGGCTATTTGCATCTTCATTGCAAGTGAGCTCAAGTTTGTTCTGACCGGGCTGCTTGCTCGCATCAGAATTAGCTGGCTATTTGAAAAACTCAGGCTGATGACGATGCACCTGTAAGGCTTGAACTCTTGAGAGATTAAGAGGGCTTTATCTCTGATGTAAGATGCATGAAATAAAACCAGAGATCTATCATGATGCATGCAATCATGAAAGTACACAAATGAAAAACAATAGGAAGCAGAAAGAAATGGTGCAGGTTGTCTGTAATTTCATCAGCTTTATTTACTTTTGAAGTGATCTGAAGGGATCTGGAATTTTTCAAGGAGGGGGGAAAGGCTTTTTCAGGTGTCTGTTTTATCTAAAAAATTTGCTGACAAGCAAAAAAAAAAAGGGTCCTCTGCATTTGCAAATGTTTTACCCCCCCCCCAATTAAATTGCTGATAAGCGAAAAAAAGGCCATCAGCTTCAAAGGGGGGGGGGGGCTGATTTGCCCCCCCCCCCCCCCCGATCTGCCCCTGGCATGTCTTACTAGATGCAGTGCAAGGGAAATGGAAGTTGTGGTATTGTCGAGGATCCCTTTAGATGCAGAAATTTATAATTCAGTTTTCTGTTAAAGTGATAAAAACTAATATATTACATGGGAAAGGAAGGGGAAGAAAATTTAATGGTAGCTAAGAAAGAAGGACTTCTAACATTACATGTACGTATACCAAAAGAAAATTTCCCTGTTCAGCAACATCAAAATTCTCCTTTCATTTTCAGTCGTGAAACTGTCTGCACGCAATGATTCAATTCCAATTTTATCACCGTTAAGTGGAGAAAATCACCGTTTTGCATCATTTTTCTCCTATTTCTATGTCTGTTTGCTGACAGCTGCACAATAATTATAAAAAGTTGAATAGTTGAATAGATTTGATAATCCCCTACTATCTGTGCTGATCATCAAAGCGTCTTTTCCTTTCTCTTGGTTTCCCCTTCTCCTCCGGCCATGCATGCTTCATTGAAGACCCATGAATGACAATTATTAGTTGTGGTTATTCCATAAGTGAGGCACGAACTAATAATCATTTGAGAAAAAAATATTTTTATTCATTGATTTTGTCGATTCAAAACCATCCAGGCTGTTATGCCAAGGAAAAAAAATACCCTTTAAAAATCCCTTCTGTGGCAGATGCAACCAAATCAGAATTTAAGGAAGAAAAGTTTTCTGTCAACATTGATTTCTTGAAAGAATGTTGTTTCTTGCTGTTATCTTGCATGTGAATTTTTGATTATTAGACGGTTATCTTTACGGAGTATTTGATAATGATGAGGTTTGATCATTTCATTCTCAAATCTTATATATGTTATATTATAACATAGTCCTTTTTGATATTGGCATATAGATACTTTTGTTTAAAGATGATTTGGCTGACGCGTCTGAATCATTCAAAACACAACCCCATTAGGCGCTTTCACACCTACCCGATCAGGAAAAATACCCGTAAATTACGAGAACTTGTTAAGGCCCCAAAATACCCGATAATTGCACCGCGCTTTCACACCTACCCGAAGCCAGACTTCTTCGGGGTAAGTTCTCGAAGTTACGAGCATGCGCAGAACGATTTATTTTGCAGACGAGGCTCGCGCTTTTAAATTCGCTCAGCTAGCTCAGCTCTTGATAGCGCTAGCTAGTTAGCTCGATGCAATCATCCATACATCTCTACATATTGATGTACACTTGCAGTCTGATAATCTCTCTTTAGAACTTTCAGTTTATTTTTTATTTCGAGAGGTATGCTCTAACCCGAGGCTGGCAAGTCTTGCAGCGAGCATATCGTAGATAGTCCTATTTCTTTTGCTGGAGGAGGGCACTGCCGTGTACACCTCCTCCTCCCTCCACATCGCTATCAGTGATGATCATGGGATGACATACTACCGTAGCGATATATCAGAATAAATCATAAATAAAAAACACAAAAGGGGAACAGAACTTTACTAAAACAACGACGTAGCTAGAAATAGACAATACAAATCTCAAATCCAGAATGTGCGGGTACACAAACGATAACGACGTCCAATACGTACACACAGTACAGTACACGGTTCGTGCGCCAGTGCTTGATGGAATAGAAGTTCTCGTAATTTGCTTTCACATTACAAAAATCCCTGCGACCTTGGAGAAAGTACTCGTAATTTTGAGAAAGTACCTACTAATTTACGGGTATTTTCTTACGGGGATATTATGCGTAATTTGGTTTCACACTGGCAAAATACCTGGTATTTTCTGATCGGGGTAGAATACCCGATCTGAAAATACCAGGTATATTTCCTGATCGGGTAGGTGTGAAAGCGCCTATTGAGGATTTTTTTCAAACGTTGTAGTTCCCACCCTCACTTTTTTGACAGTATTAAGTATGTGTGCTGTCCAAATATGTCAGCTGTTAAGCTTGATGTCAAATCTGTTTTAGAAAGAGGAAAGAAATATTTTGTATTGAAGGAAAGAGCATATGAAGCAATTGTCGTGAAGGAATATAAGGATGTAATTATGGACTTTTTTCATTATCAGCTGCATGTCATCACAAGTTCAAAGCAGTTTAGTATTCAAGAACAGTCCAGTCCTCGGCATAATGTAGGTGTTTATACAAGGCACTCCTTCCCACACATCATAAAGCGTGAAGTGAACCGTTCTCATCAATCTAATTACATTCCCGTACGGACTGGACAGGCTCATCCAGCCAAACATCATTTGTCCATCCGAACAAAAATATTTGAAAAAACCTTGCATAGCATCGGCGTATGTACCACCAGGTGGAGTTATGACTGCATAGTAAAAAATAGAAAAATAGAAGACAGAGAGCCCATTTCCATAGGTTTTAGCCTTTATTTTCAGTTCATATGGTCAAAATAAATTCCAGATCAGTAGTTTTTAGTGAATGAGAAGAAAATTCCTAGAGATCATAATGTAGCTATTAGTGCATGAAAGACAGCTGGTTTGAGGTTATGTTGTTTTCATTCATTGTCATTTTCTAGTTTTTCATCATTAAACTACAATCTTTTGTTGTGGTATTTAATCAGATTTATATTCTGAACTTTATGGAAGAATTTCTAAGAATGTCATTGACCTGTATAGCATAAGGATGTTTTTATTGTCTTCTTTAGGTGTATGGGAGGATAAGGGAAGTGTTTTTGTTTGTTTGTTTGTTTGTTTGTTGGCTTTTCTGCTGAATGATGGTGAATTTCATTTCATACTGTTTCTATCATTGGTGAAGTATTATTTTTAGGGGGCATTTACAAGTCTACTATTATAAGCTGAAGGAACTTCTTTTGATTTTTACTTACCGTTTTTAATCATCATTTTTCTTCCATTTAAAGTTTTTTTTTCCTGTTAATACTGAAATCACATTAAAAACAAAGACATCTGAACATACGTATGAGGCACATGATGGAAAGGGTAATAGAAATAAGATATGGTGTTGTGAAGTATATTTCTGCTTCGTGAAATGTAGATGGTAAAGGAAGAGGAGGAGGTTTGCTCTAGAACTATGTCAACAAAGCTTGAACATGAAAGTGTAAATCTATTCTCACACCGGAGCTCCAACTGTCATCTGTGCAAATTTACCCATCACACTTCCCGATAGCGATGGGAGTCTGCGACATTATCGTCTTGTTTACCGCCTTGACTAGAGATGTTGCAAAGACGGAGGAGGAGGAGGAAGGAAGGAGAAAGATGCATTATCATGGTGCATTGAGAGGGCTTTATGGAGCACTGAAATGTCAAAGTGAACACTCCTTAGAGACACCTTATACAAGAAGAAACTTGGATGTGCAATTTTGGACAGTTTTACAATTTTGATGTCACATGTTGAATTGCTGATATACATTTTACTTGTAGCCG
>CM057154.1:3094589-3197089 GCA_029962745.1 Echinometra lucunter
CAGAGACTATGTCAAAGACGATGTCATGTTTCTCAGAGTGCGTGTTGATTGCTCCAGCTCACAATCTATCAAGATCAAGAATGATTCCCAGTCCTCATAGCAGGACATCGATCTCCTCGATGAACTTGTATGCAAAGAACAATCCTGTATGCTTCCATACTTCAGTAGAAGTGGTCATCACCGGTTTCAGTCTTCAGTTTTTTTCTGTTACATGGTTGCTTCGATTGAAAAAAAAAAATGACTTGAGGAAATTTGTTAGCCGTACATATCATGTTTTGAAATGTGGAGATATATCATGGGCATGTTACATCATCCAAATATGATAGAATATGGCACTGGAATTGTCCTCGAGTTGATTTTCTTGGAAGTCATCGTGATCATGTATTTGTAAATGAATGCAGAATGGATTACTTATAGCTATTCACCAGTACTACATATCAGATGATACCAGCCATTTTTCTGATCATACAATGGGACATTGTACACAGCAGATAATCTTATTAGCATTTAATGGTTTGCACTTCAATGTGAAGAGCAGTACTAGGATAAGACAGTGCTCTCCTTTTAACTTGACTTTGATAATGTAATACTGCACGATAAAAGATAATAATAATAATAATAATGATACTAATAATATGTCTTGTTTACCCAGGGTAGCCTCTTCAGTACTATATACTGTTCTCCCAGAGGGCCCTGCAAGAATATTATTACCCTGGCTTTAGCTCGAGCAACCGTAGACTAATAGACTAATCGGTTGCTATTAAAGATGTTTCAATTGATTGGTAAAAATTGCTCAATTTGTAACATACCAGTAAACAAGAACATGCCGGAAATCTTCACTATTTGAAGACTTGCATGAATGTTGACATTTCTCTTTAATAAAATAAGTAAATTATGAAATGAACCTTACATTTGGTTCAATTGATATTAAGAATGCATGTACTGTACACATGCAGTTCACTGTAAAAGTATTAAGAATGGTGACAAGTCTTTGAAATTAACAAACAATTGAAAAAGATGATTTAAGATTTTACCTGAACAATAATATAAACAACTCTCTACTCAACAATCTACCTCAGATCCTAGATAAGGATCTGGAAATCTCAAGGACTGCAAGAGCAATAATGTTTTTTATTGCAACAACAAAAATATCATGACAACTAAGCAAATAATTCCACTGTTTTGGATACTCTCCTTGCTTATGATCCTTCTTAATTTCCACAAAAATGTCTGTTGCTCTTTTTTTCACCTAGTTCAAACCTCAGAATTTAAAATTCAAATAGCCATCACTTTATTTTCATGTCTGATGGTTGTAATTTTGATGAGTTATATTTTTACCTATTGCAGATATGGGTAAGGGAATGAAACCAGTGTTATGAAAACAGAGCTGATGCTAGACTTTCTTCTAACATGATATGATGAGGTAATGGTGTCTTTCCACTCATTTCTTGTCTTTAAAAAATTCCTAGATTGCTTCTGTAAATGTTGATTCAAAATGTGCCTTAAAATTTGGATTAACTTTAGGAACCTTATCAAGTTTCTTTCTCTAGCATTCCTAATTCCATTTGATGTGTTATTTTTTATTTCTATTTTCGTTTTTTTCCAATAACACTTTTTATCCTTTTACTTTTGTCCTTTGTATGTCTCTGTATCAAAAAGCAATATTCTAGTCAGGAACTTGTCATGTTTTTAGACATAAGTAATGAAGACGAGTCTAAAACTGACTTAAGTTTTGTAGTTCCTGTGCTTTCTAATGTCTAGCTGCCTTTTATCAGTACAAAGTGTATGTGTGTAGGTATTCAATCCACAGTACTGATAGTATATATCTCTTCAGTTTCTTTTTTATCAAGACTACACAATGACCAGCCTTATGTTGAGGAAAGTCGTTTGTAAATATTTTTTTTAGTGCAATATTGCTTTTTCATATATTTCACCTGTTCTATATAGGTTTGGTTTGTTTGGGACCAGTTGATTTGTTTGGATTGCAGGATTAAATTCAATGTGGGGAAGAATTGAGTCATGCAAAGGTGAGATAGGTAACATAATACAAGTATAGATTATCAATTTTCTATTTCTCTGCATTAGAAAACTTACTCTTACAAATTACAAAAAACTTTTACAAAATTACTATCAGTTTTCTGCTGTTTGTTTTCAATTTTTACATTTTCTCTTGCCAGAAAGACTAAATATTCTAATTCTGTTTCATCAAAACTCAACATCAAATCCTTTTAGTGTTCTTTAGATTTGGTTCCATTAATACCAAAATTCCTCATGTTATTATAAACAGAATACTCTGTGGATGACAATTCTTTGTATTAGTCAAGACACATACTTCAAATCTGAGGTGTCCGAATCAGAAAATCAAAACAATGAGTGGTATAAATTGTTTTCTTATGTTTTCAGATTCCTACAAAAATTAATAAGAATCAGTGAAAACAAATAATCTTTGATATACTTTATCACACTTTCTAATACTTTCATTCCCTAAAATGTACAGTTTTCCTTCTTTTAGAAGAAACTGTTGAATTCTTGTTGATATACCAAGAGTGTTGAATGTCTGTCACTTCATTTTCAACCCAATCGATATCTTGCAGAAATACCATGTATAAAGGTAATGGTATCTTTAAACATTCAGTTACAAAAGGATCAAACTATGTTGGTGATATTGATGTAGATATGTAAATAATAGTTTTCTAAGATGCTGCAAATTGGAAAGCTTTTGAAAGGTGCTCCTGGTGGAAAAATGTTGGATTTGAAAGGTGTTACAATAATTACTACATGTATGTTGGTTTCTGCATTCTTGTTCAAGAAAACAATTCTGCACGAGTTGATATTTTTACAAGGTTTTTTCAAAAGTTGAGGTGCATGTATATTGGGATTTTTACACGTAATTGATAGTTTGTTGAAGTGTATTCCAGGAGTTGTAGTATTCATATGTCATCTTCCATTGTTAACAATTTTCTGTGTTGAATTGCAATGCATTGTGTGTGTTAAAGAAATAAGAACTGGCAGAGTGTGTCAAGATTATGGTTAGAAACTGCATTATGAAAAGAGAAGAAATGATAAGCTTCCTTTTTGCAAGATTATTTGTGGTATATTGGTCAAAGTCGGTTGAATACTCTATATTCATGTTTGTTTGTGTTGCTGTCAGCTAAACATGGGTTTGTTGTGTGATGAGATGTATACAAAAATGCTTGCAGAGGACAAAACATGATATGGATTCATGATGCTGCTTGTTTGATTCAAGAGTTTCAATTATCTTAGGTGGTTTTTTAAAATAACTGCATTTCAAGATCTTACATGTATTTTCTTATTTCAAATACAGATTGGAATATCAGTAGTGTACCAGCCTACCAGCATACTAGGTAACATTTATTGCTTAAATCTAGAATTTCGGTCATTTTTAGGTAGGATTACCTTTAAAGAGTTCATCATTCTTTTCCAAACTCGAGCACAGATTGATAAATTTCAGTCCATGTTTAAGTTGGTATGATTTGACTTTGAATTTATATTCATTTGCTTTTCCTTTCTTATAACACAGTTTAATTTCAAGCTTGTTCGTTAAGAACATACAGCAGTCTGTTTTGAATGTAAGAAAATGCTCGTTTTGAAAAGAAGAATCTGAATGTTATGTTCACAAGATATATGGAGCTCCTTTAAAAGCACAGTTTTGATTTTAACTGATGTTTGTTTTTGTAAAAAAAAAACATACATACATTATCATATGCACAATAAATATTCACTGCAACACTACTTCTCGCACTGTGAACTGTAACAGAAGTAATCTTTGAATTACCTTCTTCATTAAAGCTTAAAAACGTGTCAGTCCTCAAGAACATTGACTCAAAAGTATGAATTCTGTTTGTAGAGTGTTCCTCATTTGACATAGAATGCACCATTTTTGACAGTTATGTTAATATTATATCGGATATTTCGAAAAACGTCCTTCACTTAACATATTCTTATCTGAGAATGGTGTTAGAAAAAGACAAAGCTTGTACTGAATTCTTATTACTTAGTCTATTATTATTATTTGTCTCATGTCAGATATAACGTTTTCTTTGACTTGAAAGAAACTCATGCTTTCATATTTTCCGATGTCTTGAATGGCATCATTTTCCTTTATGGATAAAGGTTTTGCATGTAGTAGGATGCTTCCAATTTTTTTATTCATTTTTTATTTTTTTAAAATTTTTTTAGGAGATGAATATCATGAGCAAAGATTGATCATGGATTTTTTTTTTTTTTTACATTCTAAAAAAATATGAGCCCTGAATTGATCTCATTTCTAAAGATCATGAAGTCAATTCATATGTTCAGGCAAACTAAGATTTATTCACAATGGTGGAAATGTATACATATGACCGATATATTGCCAAAAAGGCCAAACATATCAGATATAATTGGTTGTTTTTTTAATAAATATTAATAACTTCTTTTCATAGACATGTTTTATTCATATTTTTATGACAAAGCCCTTAATTTTTCTAACTATGAGTTGAAGTCCCATTATTTTGTTATGTACATAAGTGTAACATAATTTGGATTTTCTATACCTTTATCATACATGTATATGAACAAATACACCTAAACGCTTGAATAAAAGTAATTATTTGAAAGTCATCCATGCTTTGTCATTAAGGACTTTTTTTTTTACTTGGAGAGAAACTGCGAGGGGGATTACTAATAGACCTGTTTACTAATTTTACGCATAGTTGTTGAACAAAAGTTTCCCTTGACAACTAATAAGCTTGCCAGAGGCTTGCCCAACATAGCAACAGCTAATGTATGTAAACTGTATTCATTCTGTTCAGATGCCATTATGCTTAACAGATGAACTGAATACATGTAGCTGGTAACCAAGGGTTCTGGAGAGAAACGTGCATAAATTTGAATACCAAATTAGTAAACAGGTTTATTAGAATACAAATGTATGAGGAGAGAGTGGGATAAAGATCAGTGTGGTAATAATAGTAAAGGGAGAGAGGAAGAGGATAGTGTGGAAAAAAAGGAGGAAAAAGCAGAGCTGCCAACCCCAATTAGGCAAAAATCCTATTCTTTATTTCTTTTTTATCCTATTTTCAAGCCCAAAATCCTATTTGTTTCAAATTTTGAAACATCCAACAATATAAAGAATCATTCTTACAAGTTTCAAAAATCCTATTTCAGTGGGGAAAATCCTATTCAGTGTCATATTCCCCTTAAAAATCCTACTAAATAGGATAAAATCTTACTAATTGGCAGCTCTGGAAAAGTATGGGAGGTAAGAAGTGGGAAACTGGATATCTGAGAGAAAGTACTCAACATATCTCAAGACGTGTGATTGCTGGACTTAAGATTGATACACAGAATACAGATGAGTGGATCAAGTAGTGACCTTTCATGTGGGAAATGAATAAACTGACTTAAAGGATAATGCAACCCAGGCATCAGTGTGCTCTTAGTGAATGGAGATGAGAAAGAAGAGTAAACAGTGAAAGTTTGAGCAAAATCAGACTATCTGTTCAAAAGTTATGAATTTTGAAAGTTTCAGTAAATCCCTATTACAGGGGATCCTTGAGTTGGCAACTTTGCCAGCATCTGTGATGTCATCGTGGACAGCTCTCCATTCATTTTGTGCATAAATCTTCAGAAAATTTGATTTTTATGAAATTTCAAGTTGGGAATCAACATAATTCTTCCCAAAATGCTTGCAGAATTGATGTAGCCATGTCATACTCAAACAATAAATCAAACAAATTTCTAATTTTCTTGAAAATGAAGAAAATTTTAAATTCTGTGTACAAAATGAATGGAGAGTTGTCTATAATGACATCACAGATGCTGGTGGAGTTGCCAACTCAAGGATCCCCATAATAAGGATTTACTTAAACTTTCAAAGTTCATAACTCTTGAACAGATTGTCCGATTTTGCTCAAACTTTCACTGTCTACTCTTCTTGTTCTTCTTCATTCACTGGGAGCACACTGGAGTCTGGGTTGCATTCTCCTTTAACATTAACCCAGTCTGACACCAGTACATGTTGTATTAGAACACCAATGAGACACATAAACCAAGCAGGAACACATGTTCTAGAATTCAAAGCATTTGCTATCATAGTTTTTATTTTATGATAAGTGCATCCATAGTGGTAATATTACATCAGCAAAGATATCTGTAATGCATTAAAAAGGGGGTTAAAATGTCACAAATCATATAGAATTTCAATACATCGCTAAATAAATAAACTCTTGAAGAAGCTATACCTGGACAACAAAAGCAATCAGTTACAAGCAGACACGTGGAGATGTTTTTTGTATAATCAAAATGCTGGTTACAAATGTTAGACAAAGATCTAAATGTACAAAAGAATACATTCAAATAAGAAAAAAAAATAAGGACAAAGTAAGTAATCTTCCTCATAAATCAATGAAAAGCCACAAAGATTTGCTGCTTGATAGTACCAATGAAACGTGTACCGTACAAATATCACTCACATGCGTAGAGTTTAAAAAAATACAAACTGCAGATACACGTACATGTACATGTGTTTGTCAAATAATAAAGTTCTTGAATTATTCAAAACTGAGCAATATCTACACAGAAGATTTGCCATTGATTAGCAATACGGGCTATTTTGTTACAGACTTATGAATGTACCTCAGTTTATTGCAATGAAATAGGAAAAAAGAGAAAAGAAATGAAAAGAAAAAATACAGAAATTCAACAGAAACTGAATGAGCGTAGAGTGTATGCAAGCATATTTGACCACTAAAATCCAACAGCTAGAGCATCAAAGAAAAATATATGGTACATGAAATTGCAAAAAAAAAAAAAAAAAAAATCACATCAAAATATACTTTTGTCCTGATAAATCTGAAAACATATAGAACCTTCCTTCTAGCAGCATGCGTCACAATCATAAAATAAGTTTTATAAAGGAAGATAATAATTATCTCTACAGCTTACTCTATTCAAGGCACTTGTAACAATGTAAGCACAAAAGAAAAGAAGTCATTGCCAGATCCTAACCAAAAGAAACTCCAGTTTGTTGAGGTTCTTAATTATATCTTACAGGAAAATGGAGAAAGATTGGAGCCAATTCTCACACACAAAAATGAAATAAATATTAATTTATTTTTTTTTAATGACAATGAGCTTTGTTCATTCTGTCTACAACAAAGTTGATGTTATAATGCTTGCCTTCAAAGTGTCAAAAATCACATTTCTCATGATTTTTTTAAATTAAGCTAAGTCCAAGTGATTTACAAGGTTCAACAGATGCCCTATTTGTTTCATTTTTGTAATATTTAGATAACTGTTAATTATTAAATCATTACAAAATTAGTCATTATTAAACTTCTGTTACTGTTCGGAATTTGTGAAAATCAAAATCCATATAGAATCAAAAGCTCAAATGTTTTTATTCAGCATCAACCTTCTGTGCACAAACACATTCCTTACAGGGAAAAAAATACACGGGGGCTCGGGGCGAATTCGCCCCCGAAATGCAAAAGAGCCCTGGAAAACTAAAAAAGAGCCCCTGAAATTCTCATAGGGTACAATGTAAACTGTAATACAATGTAGAAAATTTGGGTGGGTGGGCTCAAAGAGTAGCCCCGGAAAAAAAAAAAAAATTTTTTCCCTGATCCCCTATCTCTATAGTGTTTCTCAAGAATGATTCTATCTTAAATGATAAACTAAATGTTATATGACAAAACAGATTTCTAGAAACTTGGAAAAGACATTATTAACAAAGAAAATGTCTTTGTAACTTGCTTTAACATGGCTGTATTAAACCTAAAGTAAATAACCATTTTTTGTAAACCCAGTTAAGTCTTTTACCATTCCACTCACAATGATATTAAGTGTAAACATGAAAACTGTTTTCTACAATATTTTGCTAGTCCTAGATTTTAAAAACTTTTTGTAAACCCAGTTAAGTCCTTTTCCATTCCAGCCACAATGATATTAAGTGTAAACATGATAAGTGTTTTCTACAATATTTTGCTGATTATTATTAAATTTTACCTCTGAAAATTGGGGAGTCAAAACAAAGTGCGTCTTCTGGAAGAACTTTAAATAACATACATGTACATGATGGCAGTGGGATATTATTCTTCAACACAAAAAAGGGGGAAGAAAGGTGAGTGGGCTAATTTTTGTGGAAAGGGTGTAAAAAGCAAATGCAGTTCAATATCTCAAACACTCTATATACAGTAACCATAAAAAGGAAGTAGTGCTTTCTATATAATATTTGGTATCTATCACAATCATTTCTATCGCCTCTCCTGCAAATACAGTGTACAGCTCATAAAATTTAACCTTCTAAACAATATATGGATGCAAGTATTTGTAGCTACATAAAGAAAAAAAAATGTAACATAATGCAAAATAGAAATCAATAAAATAGAAAGAAAATGAAAAACACGATATATACATTTTTTTCTTAATATGCATTGACATGTAATGTTAAAATTTAGCAATATGCAAGACATTATACATAATTTATCAGTGTAAACATTAATTTAGGAAGTACTGTAATATTCAGTAATATAGCAATCATTCATATTCAATTCATAAACACCATGACAGATAAAAAAAGGCAAATAATTGTGATGAGGGATAGAAAAAGAATTCCCTCATTTTGTTGAATTCTGGAAGAGAATCTATACAAGATTCGCATCCAAGAGGAAAATTGAAATTCTGACCAAAAATCTGAAACATATAATGCAAGCTCATGTACAACATAAAATGACTTGCTTCTAATTTGCAAGTGCAGAATCACGGACAGAAATTTGGCGCTTCTTGTGTGGTCTATTTATAATTTATATTTCACAAAACCAGAATGCAAAAAATCATTCCTACGGGCTTTCCAAATAAAGAAAAAACCCATCCACTTTTTTTATATTGTTTCCCCAAGTTTAGTATGATACTGAAGATTGAAAAATATTTGTTCTATGATCACTACATTGCACCAGATTGGTTTTATCTGATATACAGTCAAACCTGCTTTAGCGACCACCTGTCTATAACAACTACCTGTCTATAAAGGCCATATTTCCTGTTTCCCTTGATTGTGGTTTCTCATTGGAGCATGTATGAAGGAAACCTGTCCATAAAGACCACCTGCTTATAAAGACCATTTTTCTTGTCTCCCGTGGGTGGTCTTTATAGACAGGTTTCACTGTATTTTGTTTTCAACTTTTTCTCTCAATCCAGGGGTAGAATGACTTTCCCAAACTTCGCATAAGCAATAATGTTCAGGGTCCCCGTTTCATAAAACTTGTTATCAATAACAAATTGCAATAACTGTGATAAGCTACTGAAATCCTTGCGTCTGATTGGCTGAGAGCAAATTTGTCATAGAAATATGGCAGTTGTAACTGATAACAAGTTTTATAAAACAGGACCCAGATACCACGTGGTC
Organism: Echinometra lucunter; assembly: GCA_029962745.1. Classification (NCBI taxonomy): domain Eukaryota; kingdom Metazoa; phylum Echinodermata; class Echinoidea; order Camarodonta; family Echinometridae; genus Echinometra; species Echinometra lucunter. The sequence continues at coordinate 3,103,999 of CM057154.1, forward strand.
TTGGAATCACAGGTACACCAATATCTTATATTTTGCAGCAATTCCAAGATTATGACAACTAGTCATGATCAAGCACTTGGGAGGGGGGGGGTGTGTCTTGATGATCTGCTTGCATTGTGGGGATAATGATCAATTTTTACAAGCAAAATACACTGGAGCTCCAGGCCTAGTCTCATGAAAGCACCATAAGTACAAATTTACAGATATCGCATCAAACATCATGCTAATTTTCACATATTTTCCACTGAATTGTGTCATTCCCAAAGGCTTAGTAAAGGAATCACCCTGTTCCTGTAGGCATAGGGCTTATCGTTGCTGGAGTCACAAAACCTTGTTTCTCAATTTTGGGGAAAATCACTTTTTTGTATTAATCTCCAGATAATCAGTCAAGAGATGTCCTGTCCAAATCCTAGCTCTCCTACCTCAAAAATGAAGCCGCCACAGCATGTCAAAGGAAAGGCGAACCCATTGGTTACAGTGCTTTAGCTGCCATGTTCTCTTGCTCTCCTGAGCATTTGACACATTTTGAGATACGAGGTTTTGCCACCCCAGCAGCGTTATACACCTGTTTCAATGAGATATCCATAACTTGTACTGCTTCATGAGAAGCTCCCCAGGAAGACATTTGGAGGGGAAATCCTCACATAATGGCACCAAATACATGTAAATGGTGCAACCATTCCGATATTGTTTGTAGACATAACACCAAGCCCACCTTAAGACATCCTCTGTACGATCTATCTAGTTGAAGAGCTTGACAAAGCACGGGTGACAGTAAGCCTTGCCATTCTGTTCCTTGAAGGTGCCCTTGTTGAGCTGCTTCAGGCAGTAGTCACAGACGAAATGCTCCGGATGGAACTTCCGATGCATGGCCGTGATACATCGTCCTGTGATGGGTTTGCTACAGCCATAACAGAGGGAGCCTCGGACTGCGTGGTAGTGAATTTCACAGTATGGGACGCCATCGTGATCGAAGAAATTACCCTCGTTGAAAGATTGCCTACATTCCTGGGGAGCGGGAGGAGAAAAGTTTGAAAGTTGAATGATATATTGCTATAAGTGTACATGCACATACTGCTTGTAATTCTCAAGTGTAATACTTTGGTTTTTTGACAAGCTACTTGTAGATTTGTATCAACTGTGAGCTTAATTCATCATGACATAACTGTACAGAATCACGATAATGGAGTCATCCCTTCACTACTCACATTCCTATTTTTCCCTCACCGTCCACTAAGGATACTTTAACTTCATTGTTTTGGTGTATCATCAATGATCACAAAATTAGAAATCTCGATTTGACATTCTTCAAAGGTGCTTACTGCTCATACAAAGCAATCTGGGGGGGTGTTTCATAAAGCTTGAATATGGCAAGCCAAATGGAATTCTCAGTCATTATAAATGGCATCAGCTAAAGATGAATTATGCAGATGTAGATTAACATTACTTTTGTTTCAGAAAATTTTTATTGCGAAGTAAATTTTTTGTCACAATTTAATTGAGATTATGGGAAATACAGTCACACTTTGTTAAAACGTCAGGAAAATTTTTTGCATCTCATTTGGCACTTCATATTCATGTCGTTTTTAAAGTCATTTGTAACTTTACGAACAGCTTTATGAAACACACACCCCCCCTCGCCCCTCTAAAATATTCCTACGGGAATTTTAACTGGAGGTGGCAGAGGGCAGACTCAAGATGAAAATTTAGTGTGAAGTAAGACCGATTTGAAGGTCTCTGGGTTTTATATTTTATAAATGATGGGTGTAGGCTCTTCCAAGATTTGATTGTCCGAGGAAAGAATGAGTTGCCATAAACATCTGTTCTGGTTGATATTATTTCGAACTGTGATGAATGTCCTCTGCGATTCCTTTCTGACTTAGGTTTTGTGTAGTTGGTGTAATCTATAGCAAGCTGACCATGTAGCATTTTGTTTAAACAGGTGAGACAGTGAGCTTCGCGTCTGTCTTGAAGGGTATACCACTTTAAGTTATTCATGAGCTCAGTTCACTTATTTTCATGGTATATATATATATAAATTTATATATACATATATATATATATATAAAAACAGAAAACTTACTGCACAAACGAAGCACTCTGGATGCCACTGAGCATTCAATGCTGTGATGAAGTTATCCATGATGGCCTGGTTACAGCCCCCACATCTTGGAGCAAACATGTCAAAGTAATCGTCTCGGCAGTAAGCTCGGCCGTTCTTCTCATGGAAACCATCGTCACCAAACGTCTTACCGCACTGAGCGCAGAAGAAGTGCTCCGGATGCCAGGTCTTATCTAACGCTGTCACACATCTCTGGAAGGAGGAAAGAAAAGATTCAATTAAATTCAAGAAAGGTTTATTGGAAAACATATTACTCAATACAAAGACTGATTTATATATGTTTTTATAAAGATTGAAATGAATTATGAATGCAAATTGCAATTGTGAATAAAATATATTTAATACTAACTTATACAAATACTTTACATTGATGAAAGTATATGTAATGAATGTCAGATAACAGGGTAGTTCTAAAATAAATCAATGCATGATAATATCGGCTTGAAACACAATGAAGCATGGAAGTATGTAACATACTTGCTAACTGTAAAGACAAACAATCCAACTATTAAAAAAAGACAGAGACAAATAATAATCAGATAGATTTATGAACTGCGACTACCATATCAATATACCCTGCCGTGCTGTGACTTGAAGGAGCTGCCAACAATGCTACTGCATAGGCATGTAATAAAACTACCGGTAATCAAAAGCTTCTGAAAATAGGTGAGTCTTCAACAAATCTTTGAAAACAGCAACAGGTGGGGATTTTCATATTTCCAGAGGCAGTTTATTCCAAAGGTTTGGAACAGCAGAACTGAAAGCACAATCCCCTTGAAGAGCTACTTTTGTTTTGAAAAAAAAAAAAGCTTTAGAAATATTTTGTCCTGCGTACTTGGTAAGTTACGTGCTTGTGGAAAAAGAGAGAAAACAAAGAAAACAGACAAGATGCAAAGGATAAGTAAACAAACAAATGGATGAAGATACAGCAGCTACTCAAACAGACAATAAAGAAACAAAGTGGTAAAACTTACATCTGTGATAGGTCCATGGCAGTAGGCACATTTAGGAGCAAAGAGATTGTGATAGTCCTCTTCACAGTATGCTAGTCCATCTCTCTCAAAGAAGGTTTGGGTTCCAAGCTCCTTCTGACATTTGGCGCATACGAAGTGCTCCGAATGCCAGGTCTGCCCCAGGGCCGTTACAACCTGAAGATAGGGAAAGAAATATGTGAATTCATACCCCTCATTAATGAAATCCTGTTCAGTGATTGGTCTATATAGAGTCATGTGACCAACATAACTCTGCTATGATGTTGATGATGTTGAAAACAAAATGCTGATGGAGAAAAATGGGCTACACTGTGACGACAAATCATGGTATAGTGCACTATACCATGAATGTTGACATAGAATGATATGCGATCAATCAAGGGTTTTTCATCGATAGCTAGTGCAAAGTGCTATCGGTATTGCTGGCCTCATAAACCACTTTATAAATCACGTCCACCACGCGAATTGAAAACATTTTTTTTTAATTCATTGCAGGGATATAAAAATAATATATCATGTATTGTTTCCAGCCTCTCGTGAAATTACGGATTCCTTGAAGGCAGAAATATCACTATTTTAGTGATAGTGCTATTCCTGCAACCTCAGAATCCATAATTTCAACTAGAGCCTCTCAGTGCATGGTATATTTGTCTTCTATTCAGTGTGTAGTTAGGTAGCAGGTTGTTTCAGTAAGTGAACATGTATGAATGCCATGCCCGTCCTAAGGATGTCCAAATCCAGTCCTTCATTTTTAAAAATTCTAGGAGCTCAGGCAGTTGCTCCCCTGGAAAACTCAAACAGCTCAATTTGAGCACCACAAATCGCTCTCCTGGGCAAACAGAGGAGCTCAATCAGCTCAATTGCATTTTTTTTGCTCCATGTATGAAATTTAAGGCAGAGATAATATTTTCAAGCTTAAAGCATACACAGTAACTACATGTAGTCCGGGATTTTTAAAAAATTCATTAAACTCATACGCTTAATTTTGGATCACATGCCCGCATCACCCAGTCCCTCTAGAAAAAGTAATACAGTTACAATCACAGACACACACAGCAGGGAAAGTCAGATAGCACTCATGGAAGTGTAGTCTGTTGTGAAAAACCCTACTTTTCATATTTTAGAATACATATTCATTTCACAAGAGATGAAAGAGAAAGTCAAATATCACAATAAAAGTAGGTTTCAAACATCTTTTCAGATTTGAGGTGATTTTTACTTTTTGATTTTCAATCATCTCACAGCTTACGCGAATGACCATACGTGGGACTGATCTAAGACATCTGGCGATTTCGGTAATTTCTGACTCATTTTCAGGAGATAGATTTCTTGAACTAAATATGCAGAGGGATCTGACACTATATTTCCGAACTGAAATAATCACTGGATGGCATATTGGTAGGATTCTAGGATGATATTTTCGGAAAACCTCGTACAGAAATCAGTAGAATGTCAAGTGTATTGTGAGGTCTTAGTGCACTACAAACAATATTATATACTGTGTATACATACATGTATGTATGAGCTTTCAAGCTGAGCTAGCTAGCTGCACCAGCTAGGAGTAAGAGCGCGATGACTTGCGCACCCGAAATGATGTTCAGGGGCGCAGTACGAGCGCATTTGCGCTCGCGCGCCTTAAAAATGAAGGACTGCAAATCTGGAATAGAGGAGAGAAATAATGATGGATTTAGGGCTCTCTTGAATTGCAAGTTGTTTCTGACGATGGGTGCTTGAAGAGTGTTTAAACGCATCCAGACTTCCCAACCTTTCTGACTGAAAAATAGGGATGATTTTGCTCAAAATTAGGAAAGAAACAGCATTTCCCATAGGAGTGTGTAGTAAATTTATCAAGAAAAATAGGAAAATCATATCGAAACAAGAGTTTGGAATGGTCAAAATTCAGATTCTTTCCTCCAAATTCAGAATGGTTGGGAGGTCTGCGCATCGCCTGTCCAGAGCCTCTCACAATCTAGAATAGAGGGAAATATTGATAGATGTAGTCTGTAATTGAGTACCACTATTTTTCTGACACTAGGCACAAATAAAGTGCTCCAAATACCAAGTTTGTCCTAAGGCTCTTACAATCTGAAATAGGAAAGATATGTGGTTCAATTCTGCTGTATTTTACCTTAGGTGCCCTATGAAAATTAAGGTATAGCTGTATTAATGTAAGGTGAGCTAATGTGGGAACCATATAATATAAATTTTACAGAAGTAATAAGTACAGGATAATTTTTTTTTTTCAATTTGTATGGAATGGGAATTTTTTCATTTGTTTAATACAGGGACCAGCTAGTTCCCATAAGCAGTGGGTTAAATGAGACATGTGTGTTTTTTTTTAGTCCTAGGCCCCATTTCACAAAACTTGTTATCAATAATAAGTTGCAATGACCGTTACAAGCTACTGAAATCCTTGTATCTGATTGGCTAAGAGCAATTTGTCATAGAAATGTGGCAGTTGTTACTGATAACAAGTTTTATGAAATGGGGCCCTGCTATGTCACAAAAGGTCTCCCAACCCCACAGACTCACCCTTCAAGAAAATTCTCTAATGTCATAACACATGTACTTTCTGAACTTTTCCTGCCGTGTGATGTTTGCAAACAGCTTTCTTAATTCTAACAGAGCGGTACATCCTTTAACTTTCTATCTATGTAATCTATGCTAATCTCCTGCTGGTCTATGTCGGCTACACTTCCTGTAGAATGTGAAACTGGAAATGGATCCTTGAGTCTCGTACACACATAACATGGCAAACCACCTTTAACCCATTCATGACAGAGGTCCACATTTTGTGGTTTGGCCTAATATCTTTTGATGCAAAGCCCTAAAAATCATACCAAATACATGAGCAGAAAGAGCAAAAAATTCTACACAAACTGTGCCCATTTTGGTTGCATCAATATTTTTGTTTGATGCTAAAAAATTTTCAAAGGAAAATAAGCATTAAAATCCTAAAATTGGCAATGTGATAGAAAGTTTAAAATCACTGTTTTCCCCTGCAAATTGGCAACTTTCTGACTTCTCATCATAATTTCTGTCAATTTACATTCATTTCAGATATATGATGTTTTATAAGAAAGCAATAAAATAAAAATGTTGGTGTTGCCAATTTGAAGAATAAAAGTTGATCAAATTAGGCTTTAAATAATTCCTGTCACGAATGGGTTAAAAACATGCTGAATCCGAATGAAAAGACATGGACAAAGTATACACTGATTCCTGTATCTCATAAAGCAGAGATACATGAGAACACTTTGGTTGAAAGTGGCAACTTGTATTGTCCTTCCACTTGCCATGCATTATGTTAACACAAGAGATGATTTTTATTTGACATTGGCTGTTTTTTAGATGGTTTAGCCATGCTATACGTGAACAATGCTTTAGTTTTGATGCCTGCCAAGCAGGTTTTGATGAGTTCTTAATGACTCTATATAAATCTGTGTGAATGCATTTTCTTCACGTGAAAAGTGTCCTTCCATTGGAATGTGCCTTGAAACCAAAAACTGAAATTTCAAACCACTTTTGGAGTGGTTGAGTCGAAGGAGAAAAAGCATGACTAAATTTGATCATGAAATCCTTCCTCTCCCTCATATGGGAAATAAATTACTTAAAAATCAATAAAATGCACCAGACATAACTATTGTGCAATTTATAGTTATAATGTGAAATACAAAAAAGAAATTTTATGATCAATTATGAGAGACAAAGAACCAGAAACGTTTGCCTCAGGGAATATTTTAACAAAGATATAATGTTGGACTCGGTTATGAACGACATTGTATTAGATAACGTGTTGGGTTAACGTCAGAGGATTCTGTTAATTAAGACTTGCTTACAACTGAAGGAGCAAATCCCACAGTAAACCTTTGCCGTTTTTTTTTTTTTTTTTTTTTTTTGGGGGGGGGGGTTTGCACATACATGGATGATAAAAGAGGAGGCATAAAAAAAACCCCCAAAACGCCATGAATAACACTGTACTAGATAATGTGTCGCGTTTAACGTCAGAGGATTCTGTTAAGACTTGCTCACAAATGAAGCAGCAAATCCCACAGTAAACCCCTGCCATTTTTTGGCACATAAATGGATGGCATAAGAGGGTACAAAAAAAAAAAACCAAAGCCAAGGCAGCTAAACGGTGTGGACAATCAAATTCTCATAGAGTCAGTGCAAAAAATGACGTCACGTTGTCTGCGCTTGTCCGGCAAAACCCTCTTTTGTTTGAGCGTGAACTATTATTGATGCCCATCTCATTATCATGAGTGGCATGCTAAACTAAAAACATGGTGGTTTGCCTCCGGGTATCTGAATGAGCTTTTAGAGTGGGAAATTTGCAGCAACCCATGTGTTGTCATACAAAGAGATGTTTGAGACAGAATGGTAAATACTTGACCTGAATTCTTGACAGGAATTATTTTGAGTCTAATTTGATCAGCTTTTATTCTTCAAATTAGTAACACCAACACTTTTTCTTTTATTGCTATATTTTTCTTATAAAATGTCAAATATCTGAAATAAATATAAATATAAATTGACAGAAAGTATGATGAGAAGTCAAAAAGTTGCCAATTTGCAGGGGAAAAAGGTGATTTTAAACTTTTCATCACATTGCCAATTTAAGGATTTCAGTGCTTATTTTCATTAAGAAAAATTTCAGCATCAAACAACAAATACTGACCTAACCAAAATAGGCACAGTATGTGTAGAATTTTTTGCTCTTTCTGCTCATGTATTTGGTATGATTTTTAGGGCTCTGCATCAAAAATTATTAGGCCAAACCACAAAATGTGGACCCTCTGTCACAAAATGGGTTAACCCACCTGTCCGGCGATAGGTTTCTGACATGCTGCACACATTCCCTTAGCCATGGTCTGGACGCCTTGTCTGCTGACGTCCGAGTTGAGATGCCCCAGCATGGAATCCAGCTGACTGGGCTGGGATGGGGCGTAGCTCTGCTGTGGGGGTGCTCCAGGCTGCTGGGAGGGGTACTGCTGACCTCCTGCTGCTGGAGGTGCGGGTGTGTTGTTGATGTTGACCATGTTGGGAGGGGGGTGGGCTGGCTTAGGTGGTGGGGTCACCTTGTGGGGTTGTGCATAGGCGGGTTCCTGGGTTACAGGGTCTGATGGTGAAAGCTGGGTTTGGAAGAGACAGAAAAATGTGCCATTGTTAGAAATTACATTTTTAATCTTTATCAAAAGCATCTCAAAATTATACTTTCAGAGACCATAGCACCACTCACTGACACATGGCATTACATCATCCTACATTAGCTTACATCATAGCTTCAAGGAGCTGCAGACAGGGATTATCACTAAAAGGGTTAAAAAATTAAGTTATGAAATTATATCAATCACTTGAGAACCATCGATGGCCAAAAAATAAATTAATTGTACATGAACATGTACAATTTTTACATTAGAAATATTAGATGAAATAATGAAAAGAATATGTCAAGCATTTAAATAACTAACATTATGTAGAACATATTCTACCCTCTTTTAAAAGAAATTCTAAAGAGTGTATGCCAAAGAGCAGAACATCTTTAAGTGCTTGTGCATGAAATTCAGGGGACAAAGTTGCTTCATGAAACATTACATTATATGTAGTAGAGGCAGTGGCGTAATGAGCCAAAATATTTGGGGGGGCTCAATCTCTGCAAGGAGCGAAGTGACCAATCCTGAGGGACCGAGCCTGGGATACCCCCCCCCCCTCACGATATGGAGCTTTTTCATTTTTTCGACTTAAATATGTGCAATCTGCAAAACCTGTAAAGAAAATTCCAACTTCAGTTCAGTTCAATTTTCATTTTTTCTCACTTCCAACAAAAGAAGTAAATATCATGAAAAATAAACATTTGAAGTACAATACATGCAATATGAAACATCAAATTTGATGACATGTACTATTATGGATAAACGGGTCATGTATCTACCGACCGGAACAGGATTTTTTTTCATGAACTTGGAAACATGCAGCCCAAATAATCTTCGCAAGTTTCAAACAAATGCCAGCGTTACACAAAATACCTTATTAATTATGATAATAATACAGACAAAGACACTATGAGCACGCGAAGTGTGTGAATCAGTTACTGAGCGCGAAAGCGCGCTCCTTAGGGGGGGGGGAGAGGGTGCAGGGAGGGGGAGTTTCCCCCCTCCCAAGCTCCGACGTTTCTTTGAATTGTTCCTGTCTGCTCCCGCTGTTGTTACGTTCTCTTACCTTTTTCTTTTTTCGCTCCCGCTTTTTTTCCTTTATTTTTTCTTTTTTTCTTTCTTTTTTGTTGGCGTTTTGGAGGGGGCGCCCCCATCGCCCCCCCTCGCCCCCCCCCCTTGGCTACGTGGGTGCACTCCCATGGTATAGGAGTTTTTTGCAGTATTGATGGTTTGTAACTCTGTAAAAGAACACTATTTGGGACTACAAACTTAAAGCCCGTGTCTAGTTTTGGTAAATCTAAGAATTTTCATTATCAAAGTTTGAATCCATTGTCAGATAAACAGATAAAACGAAGTGTTATATCATAAAACACATTAGTATTGATATTATGCGTGTTTTCTGCCTTGCTATACATGCTATTTGGGAAATTGTGAATGCGTTACTTAACAGTAGAAAGGGAGTCTAGGGAGAAATAATGAAATTCGTGTGATATCATTAATATAAAATTGAAAATAAACCATGGTTGAAATTTATTTGGGGGGGCTGGTGCCCCCCCAAGCCCCCCCCCCCCCTCCAGTATGCCAGTGAGTAGAGGTGTAGTAGTGTTGTTTTACACTCTTGCACACTCAACTGGAAAAGTGAAGATTGTGCATTCAATCCCCAGCACAGCACTTATGTCCTTGTGCAAGGCATTTCATCTACATTGCTGTTATACATGTATCATAGTAAAAATATCCCCTAGAAAGGATTGCTCTTCAAATGCCCTCATATTGGAAATATGACAAGAACAAGCTGAAAAGTTTGGAGGTAACATTCATACAAGATTTGTGTGTGGTCCCATATATTCATTTCTTTGTGCAGTGCAAGTACCTTTTGAGGAAAGTAAGTGAATTTTCCATCGATTCAATAATCTCCAAATCTCACACTAGACACCTGTGTCTATATACAACTAAACTAACTCTCCCAGTTGATTTGGAACATTTTCTTTCACATCATGATCGCATGACCAGAACTCCAGATTATCTTCAAGTATAGGCATATCAATACTAATGTGTGCACATGTGTTTTTTTTTTCAATAAGTAATAAATGAATAGAATATTCTCATCATCTCATATCATCCTAAATACCTGGAAGTCTGATAGTGATGCCATGAGGTCATCCAGCTCCTTGGTAGCCGATGATGCAGTCCTCAGAGGAGGTTGACTAATCTGAGGCTGACCTCCTGGTCCTGGGGGTGGAGCATGGGTGTTGTTTGTCATCACCCTGCTGATTGGCTGCTGCTGATGCTGGGAGGAAGGGGGTGGGGCTGACTGCTGGGTGGGTGCTACCTGGGGTGGCTGGGAGTGTGTGGTGTAGGTCTTAGTTGTTGTCTCCACTGTGTAACTGTTACAGGGATGATAATAAACATCGTAGCAAAGATTATGTATTTTGGATCAAGATTCTGTTTCTCTAATTATCTATGCATGAAAGCTCTAATGCTATTCACACTTATTTGGCTTGCGTATTGCTGCGTATTCACCAAACGCAGACATAAGCAGTCATACCCAATAAAGCACAATGAAACATGCTCTCGTCGTACTCAATGCGCAGACTAGCGCATAGACCTGCGCTGGTTGCTCGCTAGTTTTAAAAAATTTTAAATTATCGCAAGCAAGCGCAAGGTCAAATCATCACTTTTTTAGAGCACTTGTCATTGCCTATAGCTGCGTTTCTTGCACAATTTACCTCGCTTTAGCTCACTGTTGTTCGCATGATTGCGCGTAATGTTGCGCTGTTGCTTGCACACCACTCGCAGCAGCAAGAACCGCTGCGTTAGTGCTCGATGTACTGCGAGTTTAGCTCGTACGCCAATTGCTTTTTATAAGCAGCATAATACGAGCTAGATACGCAATAGTGTGACTGCTCGCGTCAGATTTGCTGCGTATTGCCCGGCGTACTGCTGGGTATGGCTGCGAATTGATAGCGCAGCAATACGCAAGCCAAATACGCAAAGGTGTGAACGTAGCATTAAGGCTGCCGCACATGACATGCTTTTCTTGCGAGGCATCTCTTGCGCCTGATGCGTCTGAGTTGAGGCATGCGATCCAAGCGCAGGAATTCAACATGTTGAATTCCTGCGCTTGTCCTTGCGACTGGCTTCAGACTAGCTTGCGCTTGAATTTCTTGGTTGATGACGTCATTTTCAAGCATAAGCTGAGCGCAGCGCAAGAAAAGCGTGTCGTGTGTGGCGGCCATAAAGCATCTCTGCCTGCACAATGATCTAAGGTAAAATCAAATATGAGCAAAGGCATCTACACAGCTCTAAATAAATCAATAAAGGATACATGTTCATGGTCTAATCAACACCACAAGAAAAGTTAACACTTCACTCTTTCTGATCTTTGCTCAAGTGATATTCATACACATCATACAAACCTTTCAACCTTTCTGACTGAAAAATAGGGATGATTTTGCTCAAAATTAGGAAAGAAACAGCATTTCCCATAGGAGTGTGCAGTAAATTGATCAAGAAAAATAGGAAAATCATATCGAAACAAGAGCTTAGAATGGTCAAAATTCAGAATCTTTCCTCCAAATTCCGAATGGTTGGGAGGTCTGCATAATATGTATTTCTGTTCTGAGTAACTCCATACATGTCACTTGGACTTACTGACAAACTTCATGACAAACAACCATATGATTGTACTTTCCTAAATAAAATTGACTTGTTTGTTAAGTCCAGAGAATTTGAGAATTCAAAACCACAAGTTTAGTGTAAAGTACTGGTAGTAACTCTAGTAGGTTTATCATTTGAGAAGTCATTGAGATAAATATGACATTTGAAATTTAAAAATAGAATGGAATAAAATGAATTAAATAATTCAATACTCTAAAAAAAGGAAAGTTTCTGGTACTGATGGTTGATTTACCTTGCTGGTGTAACTGTTCCTACAAGGTCATCTAGCATGTCATTGAGGTCACTGACCCCTCCTCCTCCTCCTCCTCCTCCTCCTCCCACGTTAGTCCGAGGAGGTTTCACCATTCCTGCTGCAGGGGGTGGCGGCTTGGGTGGAGGGGCGGAAGCTGGGGAAAATAAATACAGAAGGTTTGAAATTTTGGGTCCATTTTCGAATGAAGAGTGTTTAATATATATCAAAGCTAAAAATGATTTCCTGTAGTTGAAATTGTTATTATTTTCATTATTATTATCATCATCTTGTTTTCAATTCAGCAAAGACAACCAAGAAAACAGAATACAAAACAATAATAGAATCACATAGATAATAATGAAAATATACTGATTTCAAATTGATTTTGCTTAAATAAGAATTTTCAAAAAGGAGACTAAATACCGTTTGCCTTTAATTCTGGCAAGTGCAAATAATCAAGAAGAGAAGCACATGCCATTACTTTGGCATGCTGTCAAAGATGTTAGATCAAACTGCAAACAATTCTGGGTACGTGTATACAGATACACAGCACATCGGTGCCAAATTCACTGAAGCCTACATGTACATGTATATGACTTGAACCAATTGCTTGAATTATTTCAATTGTAAACCTCATGCATGGTCCTGTCATTTGAAACATCAACTGCAGTATAGACACATTGCTTGACTAATAATTGTAATGCATTCATCCTTTGCAATACATCATCAAAAGAAGTGCATAATCATCATTATAAACAGATTGGCCTGAATTCACAATAGAGATTGATTTCAAACCATAAGCGTAGCAAGTGAAAGTCCTTTTATCCAGTGGGCATGCAGTAGTGTGCTCACATACACTTACAGTATCCAACAAAAGTAAGTACACCCTTGAGGGTGTGCTTAACTTTTGTTGCCACAAATTTAAACAAAATCATTCAGCTATCACATTATTGCAATAGAAAAGAGATATTTCCTATCAATACACCAGTCACAGAATTTCGTTCTTCTCTATCACAGTTGGAATCCATTTATGTAAGAATTTACATTTGAATTTTAACATTTTGAAAAGGGCGTACTCACTTCTCTTGGATACTGTATTTGTACTGTATGCTTGATTAAATCCACAGCAGCGGTCAAAACCATGGTTTAGACATGGTTTAAAGTAAACGTCTATCATGAATTTGGGTTACTGGTTAAGTAATAACTATAATGCATTTACATGTATATGTCCATCCTTGCAATACACCATCAAAAGAAGAGCATAATGAGCATTGTAAATAGATGATGATTTGGTGCAATATAGGTACAAATACATATTCTGTGCTATAAGTAATCAGCAGCAGCTCATAATAAACTCAATGCATTGCACAGTGTACAAATCACAAGAAAAAATACATGGCTAGTATAAATAAAATACCTGCGGGGGACCCCCCAAAAAACCCCACTTTACCTGTAATTACAGGGGTAAACAACAATTAGGAGGTTGAAGAATATAAGGGATAACATAAGACCATTCTGTCCCATAAATACCCTGATTCATCAGTCCGTAGACTCTACTCACTAGTTACATTTATGTTTGTTTACTGAGGGTATATTTGAACTTGCAATACTTTTTTTTGAAGTATCATTGGAAGCTCATAGTGACATGGAACATCAGAACATATCGAGCAAATGGTCTCGTGGTGATTTTGGTACACTTAAAGGCATTGGCTAACTTTGTGAGTAGCTGATTTAAAAAATTCTCAAACGAAGATGAAACATGTGTATGAGTACTTGTATTTGTACTCAAAAACCCTGAAACCAACCATAATTTGGAATGAAAAAGTGTAAGTTAGACGCAAACGGCGATTTTATTATCCTTCGTCTCACGAGACAATCATGAAGAGGACCATTTTGCTTGAATTTGAAAATGCCATTATGTGCCTCCCGCTGCGTGATACGCCAATACACACAGTATGGTAAGGTGAGTCATACGCGCATGCGCACTCCTTATGTCTATTCTGTGCAACCGACCCTCGTATATTTTTTAAACATTGGTTCACATTTTTTATATTTAAAAATACTTCCTGTGGATATTATCCTTTGAAACTTTCAGACTGGTATTTCTACACTATAACCCTTATGTTTATCCCATTTTCAAGTAACAAAACAGGATTTTTTTGAAATCATAACAATGTTAACCAATGTCTTTAAGGCTTGCTCAGATATGAGGAGACAAATCCATGCAACAAATCCCAGCAATATTTTTAGTGTAAAAGTCAATGGGGTATGAGGCGACAAAAAAATGTCGCCGAGGCAGGAGACATTTTTTGTTGTCGCCTGACTGCAAAAAGCTGTGGACCAATCAAATTCTTAAAAAGTTAGCGCAAAATAGGTTGTCATGAGTTTAGCTGCGCAACTTTTGATAAAATTCTCTTTTATTTCAGAGTTGACGAATTAATGCATGTTCATTAACAGAAGTGGGATGGTTTGTCATGCCATATCTGAACACTAAAAATGCTGCGGGGATTTGTTGTGGGGATTTGTTGCCTCATATGTGAACAAACCTTAAGGGTATGCCATATGAAGAAGCCATTCACGTAACTCACGTTTCTTCTGATGCCTCTTCGTATACATTCTACTGTAAGTTTATCCTCCCTTGGTTGTATTACTTTGCCACAGAATCTCAGAAAATGACCCAGAGAAACCCGCTGAGAAAACAGTGCCAGAGTAGTCTTGACTAGATATCCAGCACCACAAATATCTCACAATCTAAAGTGATCCTTCTAGAATGCTGAATCCTGACATTAATGTTACAAATATTGATTATTCGGAATTCCTTGTAGGCAATCAACTTAAAGAAAGTGTTTTTGGAATTCACTGCCCCATATCAAAAGCCACAGGCACCATGAGAATGAACAACTGCAAGATTTCAACCACCAATAGATAAATCAAACGAGGACAGAGTATTTGTTTCCAGTTGAAATCCAAAAAGCAATTGCACTGCTGGAAGAGGCAGACAAAAGAATATGCAATATTACTCAGCAAAGAAATTACAGAGAACTATGAAATGGCGTACAAGTTACATGTACAAATTAAGTCCTGGTAGCGAAAAAGTAGCTTTGCAGAATGAATTATGTCAGGAATACAACCCCTCCAAGTAGTTTCATGACAAGTGCCACACACATGTAATAAGAGCTGGAAATTAAAAAGCATCTTTGACCATTAAATCACAACAACTTCCACTGCAATCATGGCCATATCAGTGATTAGTCACAATGCACAAACCCAGCTAATACAAGAGTGAGCTCAGATGGCATATACATGTAAACTGCAATGCACAAACACGTCCAGCAAGCACAAGTAATTTTACAAAATGTAGTTTGTCAAACACATTTCCTTAACCATGTAGTGCTTCTCAAACTGACCTCAAGACAGGCTCCAGATGATATTTATAGAAAAATGCAAGTATCCATCACCCTTAATTTCATTCATTGACATGAGAATAATAACCAAGTCCGCAATTAGTCACCATGCAAAGTCCCATTAAAAAATTAGACTACATAAAACAAAAAAACCAAAAGTAGCAATAACCATTAAATCACAACAATTAGCCAAGAAGATAAATACTTCAACTGCAATTAGTCACAACGCAACATCCAACAGATGACAGCAATAATGTCTCCCATAGCTGCAAGCTTTTTACTCCAAAAGTTTCAGTGAATTTCAAAAACAAGTTGAATATAACAACAAAATGACAGTACAGCAGGAATCGCAGCAGAGTATATTCCTGTGTGCAGCTTAGCCCCTATACCGTTTGTAATGCCGATGATACTAGGATACGAGTAGGAACAGAAGCGGTTTGAGCAGACAACCACAGACAAAAAATGAATCATAATTGATCATTTCCACGCTCAGGAAGGGTCCATTAATGGGGGATACAATATGGGAAATTAGCTTAATTTCTTTTATCATCATAAATGAATTGTTTTTGGTGTAAAGGCAGGTGGATTCCTTCCAATCTTATGTAACTTAATAACCCAGATTTTCTTCAAACAATAGCTTTCATGTCATCCTACATTTGGTTTCCAGGCTGTTATTCTAGTCTTTGAGTTCAGACTCTGGTATGAGCCTTTCAGCAAATACTAGGATACAATGCACAGAACATTCTAACCTGACCTAAAATATAATGTGAATCATTTAAAACTGACAAGTGAGATATAATCTAGTGAAATTACTCCTACTTATGGTTATGGGGAGAAAATTTTCTCACTTATAAATGTTAGGACCTCAACAACAAAAGTAAGCCTATATACCATGATGAGGTTAACTGGTGAACAATTTCTTCAAGAGCGATGACCTTTAGAAGGAGATGATTTTGTAATCCATATTACGCTGACTCACACTTTCACTTTAAGCATGTACTTTTAACTTCAATTTAAATCATCTCCAAATTTTGTACTTCAGTTATGTCTTCTTCAGCTTCATGTCGGCCTTCATACATGACATACCAAGGAGTTTCCGCCAAAGACATACCAACCATAATTTGGTTTAGGGGTGAACCACACCACGACCCCATCTCATATACATTTATCCAGGTCACCATGATGCATTCCACTATCCTTGATCATCTGACTGATTCTAAAGATGCTTTAAAGTGATTACACAATGGTAATTTTTTTTTTTATATATGATCGAGAATAGAATTCTAAGAAGAATAACATTAAAAATATGATGATTTTCAATCGAAATCAATGCATTTTGGCTAATTTTCTCATAAAAAGTCAAGAGTTGACCAAAAAATATTTGAGTATGAGGTATGACGTAAAAGTGGTTACCCAGCTTCGCACATTGCAGTTGTGCTGCGCGCTAGCCTGTACAATATGTATTATACCTTGCACGCATTTTGCTAGAAGTGCGCGACAAGGTA
Source organism: Echinometra lucunter (assembly GCA_029962745.1). Classification (NCBI taxonomy): domain Eukaryota; kingdom Metazoa; phylum Echinodermata; class Echinoidea; order Camarodonta; family Echinometridae; genus Echinometra; species Echinometra lucunter. Next base: position 3,121,085 of record CM057154.1, read on the forward strand.
CCCACTTTGACGTCATTTTGACGTCAAAGTGGGTACCCAGTTGGAACTGGGTCACAGCTGAGGGGTCAAAAATATCCTGAAATCTTACCACATTTGGGGGTTTCCTTGGCAACACGACTTTTTAAAAAGCTTTAGGCAGATGATTTTCTGCTAATAAAATCATGCTCTTTTAAATGAACTAACATTGTTTCAGCACTGGGTCCCCCCTTTAACTCATCTTGCTCTATAAATAGCTTTTCCAAAACCAGGAACTTTCATGACCTGAAAGTGCAAGGAATTGTTGAGTGCTATTTTTATGGAATGAATTTTGTGATTTTGTAAATATCAAAGGCTATAGAAAGAGAAATGTAATCACTTTGCAGTATGATATTGTTATGAATCTGGATAATTTGCATATCTGTAAAATTTATCATCTTCCTCAGTTTATAGTTAATAGTGATAACTTGGATGATAAACTTCAAATTTTGCATAATTACTTCGGGGGGTATTAAAAAGTAGAGTACCTAGTTTATAAAACCCTTTCCACATCTTGAATTATTCATTAACAAATCTTATCTCCATTGCTCAGCTCAATATTAAGAACAGCACAGGAGTACAAGATGCTTTTCACAAGAACTCTGCTGAACTTTAACAGAATCCACAGTATGGGTCCAAAAGAGCTGCAGGTACTCAAAACTACAATCCTGGGGAGTTTCAAGGGTTTGAGTTGGTATACAAACTCAGTGACATTTCAAAGAAGTCCAGTGCTACCTCCAAGGTGTGAACACGCTCTATGCTGTTAACCTCTACCTCCATACTAGCATTAAAGCAGGCCAAGTCAAGTACAAGTTAAACGCTATCTCCAAGGTATGAACATGCTCTATGCTTTACCTCTACCTCCATCCTAGCATTAAAGCAGGCCAAGTCAAGTACAAGTTAAACGCTATCTCCAAGGTATGAACATGCTCTATGCTTTACCTCTACCTCCATCTTAGCATTAAAGCAGGCGAGGTCAAGTACAAGTTAAACGCTATCTCCAAGGTATGAACATGCTCTATGCTTTACCTCTACCTCCATCCTAGCATTAAAGCAGGCCAAGTCAAGTACAAGTTAAACGCTATCTCCAAGGTATGAACATGCTCTATGCTTTACCTCTACCTCCATCTTCGCATTAAAGCAGGCGAGGTCAAGTACAAGTTAAACGCTATCTCCAAGGTATGAACATGCTCTATGCTTTACCTCTACCTCCATCCTAGCATTAAAGCAGGCCAAGTCAAGTACAAGTTAAATGCTATCTCCAAGGTATGAACATGCTCTATGCTTTACCTCTACCTCCATCTTAGCATTAAAGCAGGCCAAGTCAAGTAGAAGTTAAACGTTATCTCCAAGGTGTGAACATGCTCCATGCTCTACCTCTACCTCCATCTTAGCATTAAAGCAGACCAAGTCAAGTAGAAGTTAAACGTTATCTCCAAGGTATGAACATACTCTGCGCTGTTACCATCTACCTCCATCCTAGCATCAAAGCAAGACAACTGAAGTAGAAGTTCAAGGTAATTTCTCATACCTTAAGCAAGGGGTGTATCCAGGATTTTCTAAAAGGGCAAGAGGGAAAATTCTAAAGCAAAAAAAAAAAAAAAAGACCTTTTGTGTATCACATTTTCAGCTACATTTCAGTTAGCCATTTTGAAAGGAGGGCATGCAGGCATAATTTTGAATTTGTGGACACAAACAGCTCATAAACTGAGCAAAGTGAGTATCAGACAGGGGCAGGGGCAGGTCATCCCCCTATTTCTGACCATGCAGAAAGGCATATGGCTACATCACAGACCAGCACACCATCTCACACTCTGCTGATGATGCAAACCAATCGCATGTACCTCGGAGGGGAGGCCAATTAACCATGATAAGACAAGTCTCTGTACTTTACTCAAATCATGGATGGACGAGGCAAGAAGGTAGCAATGCTTGCTTGAAAGAGATTTTATAAGACATGTCCTGATGGGTGTTCCAAGGTATGCTTCAACAACATTTCCTCAAGGCTTTATTTTGTCAGATTATAAAGTTAAGGTTAAGGATGTATAGGGTTTTAGGCTAGTTTCAAGTTTAGGGTTAGGGTACGGCATAACCCTGGGTCAAGGGATAAGTTAGAAATTTTGTTCGTGTAGTATTAAAAAAGATGTGGAACTATCATCACTGCACCAGAATGCGGCAGTGACAATTGTCTGTCAATCATAACACTGACGCCTAACTTCATGTCAGATCTCAAGCAAGTCCTGAATTACCCCATTCACTCAAATCTCAAATAATTGAAAAATGTGAATAGGAAAAGCTGATTAACCTAGACCTTAAAACTGTGTATTGCTATGGGTTAAACACCCTTGCCTTGACCAAAAACTGTATCCAAGGCTAAGCCTAACTAGTGAAACACCTACCCATAATCTAACACGAACAGTGTACTTCTTAATTGAAACCTGGAGTAGGCGACAGCTGTAACCACAATAAATATTGTGTTACCTTTGTGTTAACTTCAAAGACGGTGAAATTATGATCTGCAGGTATCAGTCAATATACCTGTCAAGTCAAGTGTACCAATTAAACGAAATATGAGCATTCAATGGAAAATTGACGGAACCACAAACTTTACAGTCATATCAAACAGATAGCGAAATGTCTCATCATCTGAGACCCATTCAGAATTATTTAGACCATTTCATATTTTCAACATGATTTACGGCGTCATTCTGAAAATTATAGCAACTCAGTAATGTCTTCACAAATAACAGTATCAATCAAAAAATACTAAAGATTCCACATTTTCCTGATGAAAAAGTATTCAAATGGTTTTGAATGTTCATTTTAATCAGAATATAGCATTTCATGTACACTAATCTTTCGGTTTTAGGAACATAATCCTTTTTTCATCAACATTCATCCTTTTTAACCCCTTTCGTGACAGGAATTCTTTAAAGCCTAATGTGATCAGCTTTTATTCTTCAAATTGGCAACACCAACATTTTTCTTTTATTGCTACATTTTTCTTATAAAACATCATGTATCTAAAATAAATATAAATTGACAGAATGTATGATGAGAAGTCATAGAGTTGCCAATTTCCAGGGAAAAACAGTAATTTTAACATTTTCATTGCATTGCCAATTTAAGGATTTTAACGCTTATTTTCCTTTAAAAAAATTTCAGCATCAAACAACAAATATTGATGCAACCAAAATGGGCACAGGGTAGAATTTTTTGCTCTTTCTACTCATGTATTTGGTATGATTTTTAGGGCTCTACATCAAGTTATTAGACCAAACCACATAATGCGGAACCTCTGTCACGAATGGGTTAATAATATCAGAGATATCCTTTCTACATTGTTATGAGAGTTGGATGGTGAGAAGGGGGGGGGGGGTGGAAGAAATACTTATTTTTGGCAACAGAGCTTCAGCAGCTCCATAACCTTCTTGCTCAACAGAGAAATTCAATCCCATATAAGGTAGTGCCTTGGAGGATACACAGAACATGACCATCATAAATCTTCTTATGATCGTGTTCAGATACCCATTACTTCAAATAAGCAAACCAAATGGAATGTTAACCCCAGCTACATCAAACTCCAACATATTCTACAAGATACGATACTATGAATTTAACCCAGAGCATATCTTTTGTATCCCATCTAAACCAATATTTCAACAGAAGAGAATACCTGAAACTGTGGGTGTGTTTAATGAGGGTAACAGAGGGCTAGTAAGCAACCCAAGTTCCTAACTAGCTTACCCGTTACCCTCAATAAACATGAAGCGATTTGATTACCAAACTAACGTACCAGACTTGAGTTCCGCAAAAAGGGGGGATTTGATTACCCATTGAACGAGATCGGCGACTCAAGTTGTGGCAATAAACACAACTTGACTCCGGTCGCATTTCGTTCGGAAACTTTGGACTCCTGTTTCCGGATCAGATAAAAAATGATAAGTCCGTCAAATTTGACCTTTACTGCCAGGTCATCTTGCAGCTAGGCACAGGCTTGAGGGCTTCGGGAACTCTGATCGCGACGATAAATACAACATCCAGAGAGACCAACCGTTGTGAGCGCAATTTGTGTTCACGACTCATGTACCCATTTCTAATTTCTAGAAAACGAGTCCCCATTAAACACACCCTGTCTTTAGTGGTCATCTATCTATACAGCCACCTGTCTATAAAGGTCACCATTACCTGCATTATCTCCCTCAGTGTGCTGTAGAACCTGACCAGAAAGGCCAAGTATCTATACAGTCACCTGTCTATTAACCCATTCGTGACAGAGGTCCACATTTTGTGGTTTGGCCTAATAACTTTTGATGCAGAGCCCTAAAAATTATACCAAATACATGAGCAGAAAGAGCAAAAAATTATACACAAACTGTGCCCATTTTGGTTGCATCAATATTCGTTGTTTGATGCTGAAAATTTTTCAAAGGAAAATAAGCACTGAAATCCTTAAATTGGCAATGTGATAGAAAGTATAAAATCACCCTTTTCCCCTGCAAATTGGCAACTTTTTGACTTCTCATCATAATTTCTTTCAATTTATATTCATTTCAGATACATGACGTTTTATAAGAAAAATGTAGCCATAGAATAAGAATGTTTGTGTTGCCAATTTGAAGAATAAAAGCTGATCAAATCAGGCTTTAAAATAATTCCTGTCACAAATGGGTTAATGGTCACCAGCATTTAGATTATGTCCCTCAGTGTGTTGAAGAAGCTGTCAAGAAAGGCCTAGTATCTACACAGGTTACTAAGGCTTGGCTAGCCACAGCAGACAGGTATGACTGTCTCAGCAAGTCTTTTTGCAGCCATGTCACAAGGACCATACTACAGAAATGGTTCAAAAGCTCAAAAAACTTTCTTGTCCATGAAGCAATGCATTTGATAATAGTATCTTCTGGAAAAACCTCTCTCTAGAAGTGAGGTTCTGAGAAGAAACCCAGAATGTAAATACCACTCATCTATATCTCTCATGAGAGATATCAATCATGTTCTCCTGCAAGATGTATCTATTTGATAAATGATTCTCCTAGGGCCCTTCAGACAGAATCCTCCCTCCAGACTAAACATATCCCTGTTCTAAATCTTTGCTGAGAAATCCATATTCCATCATAACATCCTGCAGCATGGGGGACTACTGTGACTGTCTGTCATCTATGATGGATTTCTTTCCATGTTTGAGAATTGAAAACTGAAACTGAAATAAAGTAGTGCGATATAGTTTATTGATTAATATGTGTATAAAGGTGTTGTGGGCTAGTGGATATCTCCCCAGACTGTGGATCACATGGTTGGCGGTTCAAGTCCCGCTGCAGCTAGACATTTACCAACATTGCCACTCTCCACCCAGGAGTAAATGGGTACCTGTGAGAGTTGCTGAAAATCAAAGTGATTGCCTTTGTCATTGCCTTGCATGTATGCATGTGAACATTGCAAAATGGTAGGAAAGCTCTCAAAAGAGTGGAGATGGTGCACACTTGTGTACAAACTAGAAATCCAGTAATCAGGGATAATAACAGTACCATTGTAAAGAGAACTGAAGTATTACTCTCACATGTTATATTAATGTCAAGCATTATATTATCATAATCATTAACAGAAAATGTACATGAAGTAATTACTAATATCATTATCATTTTATTCAGCAAAGACAAGCAAGAAAACAGAGTACGAAACAACAGCAGAATATAAAAGAGAGTCACACGGATGCCGGGAAAAAGAACAAAATAAACTAAACAACTGTATCCCAAAGGTTTTCTTTTCCTATCATATTAACTTCTAAAAAGCTTTTAATCACAGGTTCTCAAGTTTTCAAGACCATGGCTATCTCCTAAGCTACATGTATTTATACTTCCTCATTCAAAACAACAACTTTTATGTTGGATAAGACTAAGGTCAGAACAACAAACTTCAGTGCCCTCATTCTTTGCTCTTTATGCCAACTGCAACTCCTCCTAATTTCTTCTTCAAAACTGCAATATTTTTGTAAGGAACATGCACCTCAGGCTACTTTATCATAACAATAACTTTATTCCCTTTTGTCGCTCCCTAAACGAAGGTTCCCAATAAATCAGATCTGACATTTCTAATGGTGAATTGGAATGAATTCCAAATTGCCCTGTATCTAGAGCTTTGCTTGTGGAATGACTTTTGTGGATTGCAAGCCCACTTAGCCCACCATGGAAATAATTTTTCCTTTAAAAAAAATGGTATCTCAGGCAAAGAATGTGGTGACAGGACAAACGTTGCTTTGTTTCCAGCCCCGTATCCACACCGCACATGTCTGCATGCATTAATGAGACAGGCACAGGCAATGCAGCATGGGTAATATGGCTGTGACACGTTTATCGGCACGTACGAGGCCCACCTCAAACCAATAAAGGCAACATTACCAAGAAATGGAATTTGAACTTGGTCTGTGGGCTGTTTTCTTTGAGGATTAATCTAATGTAAGACTAGAGAAAAAGGAGTTTGTCCTAATGTGGAGGTTTAGAGCACAATGTGGTGAATTGTGGTATGTGTGTACTTATGATTGGATAGGGAATGTGGGAAAATTAAAGAGATTGGTGTATTGATTCAGCAATATAGTGGTGCAATTATAGAGAACTATTCAATTGCTTTTTTAAAATAAAGTTTAATCTAACCACAATTGTGTGTGGTAGCTGTTTGTTTAAATTATATTATGCCAAGATGTGATTTATTAGGGTAATTCAGGAATTATCAGTATGAAAGCTTGAATAATAGAAGATAGACGTATGAATCATTAAACTCAAATTCACAAAGGCAAAGGGCATGAAAGTGAAAGGAAGGCTATGAAAAGGAGAGAGAGGAAAATAGAGATCAAGGATGATGGAGACAAAAGTACAGATGATGGAGATGAAGATAAAGAGAGGGATGATGGTGGATGGAAAGATGGAGAGAGAGAGAGAGAGAGGGGAGAGGGAAAAGGAGAGAGAGAAGGGTAGAGAGAGGGTAGGAAGAGAGTAAGAGAGAGAAAGAGATAGACAGGGCTGCGTTTCACAAAACCATCATTAAGTATAAGTTCATGGACATACCATTGAAATGCGTGTTAATTCTACAACATGCATTTCAATGGGATGTTCAAGAAGTTAGAGTGATGACGGTTTCGTGAAACGGCTAATCTACAATGTTTAGACTTGTCTGATGAAGAAAAGAGAAAAAGATCATGGGAACTGATTAAAAATAATTCATACAAGTCACAAATGAAAGAGTTCAAAATTAGCTAGCTAAGAATTTAAAAAAAAAAAAATCTTGAAAGCTGTTCAAAATTGGCAAACAAATAAGGAAAGTAAGTATATAAATATAGACACAGGTGCCAGCAGAAGGTCAGGAATGCTACACATTTGACAAAGGTAAAAGGCGTTTTATAAAGGGTGCAATTTATAGCTCCACTTTAGCAGGCCAGAAGCAGCATTTTGATACACAGTGAATTCAAAGCATGGCTTGTCTGGAGCTTTTTGCAGAAACACAACTTTAAAGAAAAAGAAACAAATTTCCTGAAAGGTTCAGTACGCAAATCCATAAGGAGAGCTTGAATTTGTGTGGAGAAAATACATGCAGCTATAACAGAATACCGTGAAATAGTGTTTCAAAGCTGGGTTCCACATCTGTTTCACAGCACTGATTCTGGCTTGGCAATTAAGCTATAAATGCACCCTGAGAAAAATGGATTAAAAAAGGGATTGATAAAGGGAAGAACATCACTGCTACTTTGAACATTGCAGGTCAGCTGAGGTCACTTGAAGCAGCACTTTGCAAAAGCATAAGCAGCACACACAAAGCACAGAGAGTAGATTCAAGGGTTGCTAAAGCTGGGTTCCTTGCAGATATAAGATGTAAAAGAGCATATGTTACATGTACATTTAAAAACTACATTGTGTATCCTGACATTAGAAGATCCAAGAAGAAGATTAGAAGATCCAAAGCCTTCATAAACACAAATGCAGTTCCAGAATAAACGATGAATAAAGATAACGCTTTTTTACCACATAACCTGCACTTTTAAATTATTTTGTAAGCAGAGTAGAATATTTTTTAGTTGGTTTTGAGAGATTTTTACAAACTCAACGTACCAGGTTCACCTCCCAACTCATACTTGCCTTTATAACCAGGCAGACATGCAATTAAAAGAAAAGGAAAAAAACTTAAATATTCAAAATCATAAGCATTATTTTAAAAAGCATAAGCATGAACAAAATCACAAATGATTCAAATCAAAATAACAATTTTATCTTATATGCATATAAACAAGAATTAATATTCCAGTTTTTTGTGCAGAAAGGTACAACCCTTGACATTTTTTTTTCCCCAAAAGATGTTTTACAACACATTCATATGTGATTAGGGTGTTAGTATATCATAATTTGAGAAGGAATGGGGTTTGGAGAGGGAAAGAGGATCCGAAGTAAGCCTGCATTATCTATGTTCTATGAATCCTTACAGAAAGGTACAGGAATACATCTGCATCTTAAGTCTAAAAGACACCAACAAAAATATAAAAATGGTAATAAGATTATTGCAAACAGAACTTATTTACAGCAAGTTTTAAATGTCTTTGGGGAGCGTGCATTTTGATTTTTTTCTTGGGGGGGAGGGAGAGAGGGGGTCCTGCATGAGGGGAGAGAAAGAGGCTGTTTCTGTACATTGATCTAGCTTTGAGATCCCAATACCAAAGCGCCAAAGTGAAAAAAATATAAGCATAAAGCCCTTTAACGGCAAAGTCCACCCCAGAAGTTTCACTGTTTCAATAAAAGGAGTTAAATTTGAATAGTATTTTAAAAAAAGAAATGAGCAAAATCGGGCAAAAAATAAGAAAATTACACTCATTTACATTTTCTAGTATTACTCCATAGTCAATGTATGTTCAGAAGAATTGCTTTTTACATGACATACTCTGACTATGGGATGAGAAAATGTGCAACTTCCAAGAAAATGGGGAAAATGTGAAATTTCATGTACAAAGTGAATGGAGAGCTGCTCGCATATGATGTCATCAGTGTTGCCAATTTCCAGAGCCGAGAGTAATACTAGAAAATGTAAATGAGTGTAATTTTCTTATTCTTTGCCCGATTTTGCTCATTTCTTTTTAAAATGCTGTTCAAATTTAACTCCTTTTATTGAAACAGAGAAACTTCTGGGGTGGACTTTCCCTTTAACATGGTTGGACGGTTCCATACTTCAAATATGAAGAATGTTGATTTTAAAAATCAATGAAACAGGTTAACTAACTGTAGAAATGGCAATACATGTAAATGCAACTATAGAACCTGATAGCATGGAGTCTTGCTTGCAGTCTAAGTTCTCTTTTAAAGTTCATGATAGAGGTGCACAATCCATACATATGGGGTCTATGGTACATGGTGCACTGTGTGGTTTATTAAGTGTGTGATCTATGGTACACTTGTGCAAATGATCTGTGCAATATAATAAATGGCTTGAGGTGTATGATCTCTTGATGAGTGTATCGGGCACAAAGGCAATACCATTGATGACACATGATATGACCTATAGTGGTTACCCGAAGCCATTGACCTACATGTGTAATTTAAAGCATGGAGTCTATGGGTCTTCATAGAATTCTTCTACATGTACACATAATATCTGGGCCCCCATCTTATGAACAGTTGACATCAATCACAGCTCTACACTACAGAGATGTGAATTTGAAAGTTTAGATATTGACTGGAGAAATTGCCATCTATCCACACATTAGTCTAAACTTTCTTTATAACCCACTGAATACAAAGCCTAAGATAACTAGGGCTAGGGTCTATGGAAAATGTGTGTTATACTGATATCAAATCATACCGAATGCATCAAGACAGGGCTAGAGTATTGCAGAAAAGTCTTTCTTTCAATACTTGCTCAATGACCTGTGCGCAAAAGCAAACACTGCAGCAAAGCTCTTGCAGAATGCAGCTGCAAATGACTGGGTGGCATGAGTCTAGTTGGACTTACAATTCTGTATTTGTGATTGTGCAGCTTCTAACTCCTGTAGGAGCGAGTCTAATTCTGATACTGGCATGGCGGCCATCCTGGGTGGGGCTGGGGTGGGTTGGTAGGTGCTGTTCTGATAGCTGGCAGTAGCTGCCTGGTCGTATCTAGAAAGAGAGAGAGAAAAATAAAATGGAGACAAAGAAAGATTGACAGGGAAAGGATAAATAGAGAGAGAAAGGAATAAGAGAGAGGAATAAGAGAGAGGAAGAGAGAGAGAGAGAGAGAGAGCGAGGATAAAAGGGACAAAGAAAGATGGAAAGGGAGAGAGGGAATGGGAGAGAAAACAGGATAGAGGGAGGAAAGAAGATAAGGGCAGCCAGGGTTGGGCAGAAAAACAGAATTAGGAATTTACAAGACCGTATAATAACAGATATTAAAACTTGAATACCTACATGTACACCTACTTGCCCAGCTCAAATGGGTTCATCCATCAATATGACAATATTCTATCAGTTGCATTTTTCATCATAATTTTCCTAGGAACTGATATCAAGATTATATTTTGAGTTTTTGGTGCTGAATAAATGCAATAAAATGCTACAAAGGACCTAACATTACATGTTAACAAGGACATACTGATATTCTTTTTCAACAATCCTCTTTCCATTCATTTTACATATATCTCCAGTCTGGACCACTACTTTTCATGTTAAATGGGGGGGGGGGGAGAGGGTGTTCAATCCACCTTAACTACAGCAATACAAATGTTTCTTGATCATTACATGTACATACATTTAATAATGTTCCATTCTTTACTAGGGCAAAGAGGTGGTTTTTACCTGAATACTGTAGGCTTTGCTGTAGGCTTTAATGTGGGCTTAGGCAGTGTCGGTGGGGGTTGTCTACCATTCGATCTCGACCTGGCTGGTTTAGGGGGTGCAACGTTACCCTCCTGGTGGTCTGACAGGGGTGGTGATGTAGGTGTCCTAGGGGTATATTCCAGGCTATAGGTGGGTGATTGCTGGGTGAAGGAGTTTCCTCTGGTGGGTTCGGAGTAGACCCGGGCACTTGGCGGTAGCTGGATGTCCTGCACTTGGTAGAGAGGTTCCGATTCTACTTGCTGGATCGTGTAGGAATGATTGTTGGGATGTGAGCTCTGTACAACAACATAGCAAGAATAAAAGGAATCAAAGAACATCAAAAACAAGAAAGAAATCTATAAATAACACTGCAAGTAAAGAGTTGATCGAATACTGTTTTGAGGCAAGGAGGACATTGTTCAAATACATACCTGCACATGTGAGAAACTGTCAAAAGTTTAAAGATCAAAAGAAACAATCTTTTAAAGCAACAAATCCCAATGAGAAGAAAAGGAGTAAAATGGCAACAAATGAGGAAATGAAAAACACAGAACTGACAGAAGCGGTTCTACTTGAGAGATACCAACTTTTACAGTGCTGACTGCATATATTTATAAATTCTAACTGAAACTAACTCAAATTTCAGTTTTGTGACAAAAAAAGACAATCATACTTCCTTTGAGGAAGTATAGGAAGTATACATTGTAGGGAGTGGCACATCTTTATTTATGTAAGTCTAACAGGATGTGCTCTACATATAAATGCCCAGTAGTTTTTGTAGCTCTTTTGTGTTATAGGGATTGACCTTTGAAAGGTCTTGAGGCCTATTGTTAATCCCACCACTTTCTGTTATCTGCTGTATTTGTAATGTACCCTTTTGTATTCGTGTTTGAATGTATTTTTGAATGTTTTTTATGCTATTGTACCTGTATTTTTATCAGATTGTGGAAATAAATAAATCTAATCTAAATCAGTATTTCCTCAGAAGATTAATGTTTCATCTGCTTACAAAGATCACAGGATACCAATTATAATGCACAGTGGGACGTATGTAATAACATCTTCAGTCTACAAGGTCCTTACAGCTTCAGCATTGATAAATGTTTTTCAGCCTACCTGAAGGAGGATATTCCATACCATTCAGATCTAAAATTTAAATGATATCAGCGAAAATCACTTCCTTTTCTAACCTGAATGACCCAGATGCATGATATTTCTTGTGACTACATGCATGTGTATATTCTGCCTGCATAAAATCCCTCCTGAAATCAATCTTGAATCTGTAAAAGTCAAAGATCCCCTGAACCAGACAAAAATAAAAACAAAAATGCCCACTTGCTTTTGATCACAAACTGTATCATAATCAGTCCCCTTCCCCTTGCTTCTCACAACATTGATGCCTAAACCTGCAATTTGGCTGATGTGAAAATTTCTGATATGAGAAAAAAAAAATTCACTGAAACTAAGAGTTTGATATGACCCTGTCACAGAAGCTATGTATTACAACAGACTTAAGATCATAGACTTGAATCAAGCTGCCTTGTAGATCATACGTGTGTGTAACATGAAGATCAAGTGTAATACTTGCTCATTAGGACACCGGTATCTCTGGCATACAGGCAGGAAGGGTGTAAAGTTACACCCTTTGTTTCTCCTGTATGAAGGTTGAATTCCATGTATTCAGACTCTTCTTGTATACATGAAGATCACAGACTAGAATCCAACTTTATAGAGATCATACAATGTACATGTACATCAAGTTCATGAGCGATACCAGTTCATTAGGATACCGGTATCTCTGGCATACAGGCAGGAAGGGTGTAAAGTTACACCCTTTGTTTCTCCTGTATGAAGGTTGAATTCCATGTATTCAGACTCTTCTTGTATACATGAAGATCACAGACTAGAATCCAACTTTATAGAGATCATATAATGTACATGTACATCAAGTTCATGAGCGATACCAGTTCATTAGGATACCGGTATCTCTGGCATACAGGCAGGAAGGGTGTAAAGTTACACCCTTTGTTTCTCCTGTATGAAGGTTGAATTCTATGTATTCAGACTCTCCTTGCACACATGAAGATCACAGACTAGAATCCAACTTTATAGAGATCATACTGTACATGTACATCAAGTTCATGAGCGATACCAGTTCATTAGGATACCGGTATCTCTGGTATACAGGCAGGAAGGGTGTAAAGTTACACCCTTTGTTTCTCCTGTATGAAGGTTGAATTCCATGTATTCAGACTCTTCTTGCATACATGAAGATCACAGATTAGAATCCAACTTTATAGAGATAATACTGTACATGTACATGTACATCAAGTTCATGAGCGATACCAGTTCATTAGGATACCAGTATCTCTGGTATACAGGCAGGAAGGGTGTAAAGTTACACCCTTTGTTTCTCCTGTATGAAGGTTTAATTCCATGTATTCAGACTCTTCTTGCATACATGAAGATCACAGATTAGAATCCAACTTTATAGAGATAATACTGTACATGTACATGTACATCAAGTTCATGAGCGATACCAGTTCATTAGGATACCGGTATCTCTGGTATACAAACAGGAAGGATGTAGAGTTGCACCTTCAGCTGCTCCTGTGCTAATGTTTAATTTAGTGTACATGGGTTGGGTCATCCACCAGGATGAGAATGAAAAAAAGGAAGATGATCAGTAACACTGAGATCAAAATTAATAGCAGTATGCTCTGAGTAACAAAATAAATCCACTTCATACATCCACAGTGAGATTTGGCTCGTAAGATTTCATTTCCTCAGTGTAAATGAGGCTGGGGTTGGGTTGGGTCACCCACTAGGATGAAAATAAAAGCAGGGAAGAGGAAGTGGGAGAAGATAAGACAGGAAAGTCCTCCTACGCTTGGTAGGGTCTATGTCCCAAGTTTCCTGCAACAAAATCCTTGGATACTGTAAACTTTGGGTTCATCATGTACACCAAACATGTCATGTCTACCGGTAGTTGTTCATCCACGCCACTTCCCATCTAGTTCAGCTGTCTGTAAATGAACATGTATGGTTTCATGAAATAGTTTTGTTTTATGAACTAGGCTGAATATTCTTCATAAGGAAATTCAGACAGACATTCTATGAGACTAAGGACCATACTCAAGAAACTGAAATTACTACCAAACAAAACTAAAGAGCTACATGTAGGCATAGTAGACCCTACACAGAGCCAGCAATTCCAATAGTGGTCAGATGGCCTTCCAATACCGAAACCTTCAAACGCTCCTCTACCACTACCCCTTCCTCCATACATCATAAAAATACATGTACCATCCATGAATGAAGTGATATCCAAAAAATTTCCACATTCAAGTCCAATGTGTGTATAACTCACAACATGATGTTACACTTGAAGTCTCAGAAACTGGAGCTCTGTTATTTTCCCAAATTTATTTTTGGGGAGCTCATTCAAATATGCCACACTAAACTTCATTAAAAAAAAAAAAACACTCTGTCTGTGTTTATGTGTGTGTGTGTGTGTGTGTGTGTGTGTGTGTGTGTGTGTATGGGGGGGGGAGGAATATGGGGGATACATGTATGCGATCCAAAAGTGGAAAAAAGGAAATGAATGAATTATGATGAAATGTGAAAGTGAAATAATATCAAAACATCAGACTGGTCTTCAAAAAGTTTTCGTAATGTCAAAGTGATTGCCATGATGCAAGAGAGCATTTGACACCAAGCAGCTTGCACTTTCTAAATTCAGACGTTCCTCAGGCGAGACTGGGAGCAAAACACGTTTTTTAGTCTGGTTATTAATCACAACTTCTCAAGCTTCACGCTGGCGTTCATTTCTGGTGACAATATGCGTCACCCCGCACGACACTCATTACATCAACTCCTTACCTCATATCTTTTATGGATCACTTGCTCTTATGAATATGGACAGCTAGTGGTGTAACCAGGAGATGAAATTTAAAGCATTCTATCAAAGCTTCACAAATTCAGCTCTTTGAATATCTTTAAAACCTAAAAATTCCTGTAATGTGGGCTAAAACACATCTGTTAATATTGTACCTGTTGGTGTGATACTGACTGTATCATTCCCATTTTAAGCTCAAACAAAAATGTCTTTTTCACCACCATACAAATAATAGAAATGAGATTTTGATTTTCTCAATACATCAACTTGAAGTCGATTTGTAACGAGTTCTTCTCAAAAGAAGGGCGGGCATCAAAGAATATGGTATGGCTAATTGTGTACAGAAATCAAATGAACTCATTGAAAGAAATCCTTTACTGGAAACTCTAAAAAGTTTGAGAGGTAAACTGCCTCCAACCATCATCAATCATTATTTGTGAAAACACGATAGGTGCATCCCCATCAGCTCGAGATTAAGAAATAGCCGGCTATTTCTGATCCCATGAATTAGCTTGATCAGAGAATAGCCAGCTAATTCTCAGATGAAGACATGAACAGCTATTTCGCTTGAAAAGTAAGCTCAACAAATCTTGGACTTATTTGCAGAATAGTCCACTAAACCGCAAAACAGCGGGCTATTGTCGATGCTTCTTCAACAGCTCAAGCTTCAAGAGCTGGTTTATCCATTCTATCATGCACAGGTGCGCCAACATCGGGCTACAGTTCGATCTATATCGCAATACACTACATCGTAAGGTATTGGAGCTCAGGCTGATGTGGACGCGATTGCACGCTTCAGCGGAGTTTGGGCTAATACCCCTGATCCTCCAAACAGCCGGCTACTGCAAAGCTCGAGCTGATGAAGACCCATCTATTAGGACATTTTCCATGTTCCTTGCAAGGAGAGGACAAAGAGGGGCATGTACGTGACACCCTGCATTTAATCTTCCTTTGGAATACGTCCCAACGGAGAGCCGACGGTATGCGGTAATGGCAGTAAGATTTAAGGATGATACTAGAAAGACATATCCAGCTCAGAC
This sequence comes from Echinometra lucunter, assembly GCA_029962745.1. NCBI lineage: Eukaryota > Metazoa > Echinodermata > Echinoidea > Camarodonta > Echinometridae > Echinometra > Echinometra lucunter. Next base: position 3,136,858 of record CM057154.1, read on the forward strand.
AGTAATGAGCTGTTTATGAACAAAGTGATAGCCAATGCCATACCAGGTTAGAAGACTTGTTTATAAGATAGGGCGACACAAGATAGCCCACAAATTTTAATTACATGATGACACACCATGCATAAACAATTTTGGGGGGTCTTAATTTGATGCGAATTTTGCTGCTTTAAACAATATTTTTAAAGCAAAATTTTGCAAAAGCATTTCAATCACACAAATATCTGCTAAAATTTCTTTCTCTCTTTCTTTACTTGCAAATATATACACAATTTTCTCTAAATTTAGGTACAATACATTATGTATATTTTAATGGGTTTAACCATGGGTACTCAATAGTGTGTCCATATGTGGTTGGACAATTGCTTGGTTTCACCTAGGAATTACCGAGTCATTTTCTGGAAAGTAACAAATCACATAATGTATGTAGGGCTAGTGTGCAAATACAAGTACACGTAGTACTGAGCAAAACAAGGCTGGTAGGAGGAAAAGGGAAGCCTCGGTATTTGAACTCTCCTTTCTGACTACTATTAGGTGGCTGTCAGTAGACAGACACTTTCAAAACATGAAACTTTGTTGAATTGTTAATGTGGCCATTTTCATGTCTATCAAGTATTGCAAATTGCAGAAATTCAGTGTGCAAAGTGAAACTTTCACAATGCCAGACAGTCCAAACTATCAAGATTCCTGCGTTTGAAAGTTTCTGGTTTTTGATAAGCTCTACTGCGATATATGTCATTTGAGTGAAATTATCTGAGAACTTTCAAATGTACTGTGTAAAAACAGTAATATACAAATATACTTTGCCTTGAGAGTTTCTGGTTAAAACTATGGGCAAGAGGTGACTCCGAAATAGTACTATTCACTGAGGGGCGCAGCCCCAAAGTGAATAGTACTATTTGAGTCACCGAGGCCCATAGTTTTAACCAGAAACTCGAAATTATGGCAGAGTACCGGTATATTTGTTTTATATTTTGGATCAAGATTTATATATATTTGTACATGAATTTTACTTTCTTATTTTATATTTTTCTTGATTGATACACGGCCCCGTTGTAAATCAGCCAAGTAGGTGAAGTGGGGTTTTACCTTGTTTATTAAAATAAATCAGTCAAATGACATCAAATCAATATTCTTTATTTCATGTTTATGTCTTATTGAATGCTTTATGGCACTTAACGTTGTACGGATAAACTGCAAAGTGATCGGAAATTGAGAAACGCAGTAGCCGTGACACCGCAAGAGTTCCCCATGGTGCGCACTCGAGCTCTCGTATGCCCCACTGAATTTTCATTTCGCGCATAGATTTTGCGTACTGTGACGTCATTTCACAAATAGTATATACTATTTGGAAAATGTCGTCATAAGAAAGACGTCATTTCCCAAATAGTAAATCTTCATGCCAACATTCTGAAATAGCTGAAAATACCAATGATCATGTGAAAGTCTTTAAGCCAATCATGAAAGGATAAATTTCTGATCCAAAATATAGCTTTTATTAGGGTGAGCAGCAGGCTGATGAGATTATTAGGAGCAATAGTGAAAGTGGTTCTACTACTGTACATATCAAGAGTTTGATTTTAAAAACTGATTTACTGTAAATGCTGTTGTTTTCCCGTGAATAAGTTTGTGCGCTGAGTGACCCACGAACATATTTGCGGGTTCTTAAATTCGTGCTGCAAAATTACTCACTCACAAAAGTGCAAGAATTGATGTCCTTTTTGAATGCATATGAAATCGTGCTAATATTTTCACAAGTTCTAGAATTTGCGCTTGCCGAAACTAATGCGAAATCCTCAAAAATTGATGTAACGCAAATATTTCTGCATTTACAGTATATGATACTTTAGATCAAAATTCCAAACTTTTTCCTTAATGAGTGATGTATCATATGGAATGCATTTCTTTGTTTCATATATGTAAAATGGTGGTATTATTTTCGAAATGTAAAACATGGTCTTTATCAGTTTTCGCAATCGAACTCTCCACATATAGCTACATGTATAAGCTGGGTTCTTACTAGAAAATAATCCAAACACGGTTCCCCCTCTGCGCCAAGTGCAGAAGTTTTGGAAGTTTTAAGGAATGATGCCTAAAGTCAGGTGTGGCGGCAGTATATGCCATAGCAAAAGGATGAAAAATACTTCTAGGTGAGCGGAGTTGTCTACTAATGGCATAATAGCACAAACACATTGCCAAAAAAAAAACCCAACAATCTGTGGCATTCATCATTAATGTTAGGAATATATACTCCAATATTTTTTTACCCTTGTTGCCATGCATGGTGCAGCAATTTCACACATGGTTCTTCCTTTTCTGAAATCCTATACGCATGGTATTGGAACCATGGGTGTTGTATACTGCAGAGAACCATGTGTATAAGAATAACTTACAGGGTTTGGTGAGGGTGAGAATCCGTTGGCTATCTCGGAATAGATGGGCGATACCGGTGTCTGAGGTGATAATGCTCCTAGAGGATAGGAGTAAGGTGAATCTTGGATGTTCTTCCCTCTGTTCTCTTTCAACTGTGTCCTGGTAGTCTCTAGGTCAGCTAATAGTGCATCTGTAAGGAAACAAATAATAAAGAAAATTAAAGTATAAAATATGCAAATGATGCATATCCTTCATAGATCATTTAGCCTACTATACATGTTAACATATCATAAATCATTACTTATTACATAAAGATCTGACCATATCATTACTATATGTTAACAGATACATCGATGTACCAGTAGTTAAACTGTAGTCACAAGATATGTACAGTAATCTATTTCATTGTGGAGAATAACATGCATATAGTGTGAAATCACTCCAGTACAATTCAAACACAACATAGAAGTGACAATGGTGTGGATACTTGTGGGCATAATGTGCATCAACCATTTTAATGGTCTCTAAACATGGTAATACCAGTATGTGTTGCAAATATCACTTCCTTGAATTTTATAAAAGGCATACAAATAACTACAAGTAAATACAAGTGCACTCCTTTACAATTATGTAGATGTATAAATGTGTTATCAAAAAGCAATAAATGCATACTCCAATCAAAGGCACACCACTCAAAGCAATTAAAATATTGACAATGTATTGTCACAAATGAAATATCAATGATATTAATAATTACAAAAGTAATAGATGATAATTACAGAAGTAATAGATGATAATTACAAAAGTAATAGCACCCTTCGGAAACCACATGCACGCAATTTGTCCTTTAGAATGAGCTATACTGGCAATCTATTCTGAATCCTGGCAATCGGAGAAGAAGAAATGCTTTTATAGGCTAGTCTTGAAAGATTACATCATGTATGCTAGCCTATGTTTCAGAACATACAGCTGATTTTCTATGATGTTCTTTCTTTTCCATGACCGTACACGTAATATTCACTGAGTTTATTTACTACATGTGCATGTATCTTTAATATCTATTGAAGGAAGGATAAAAAAAACAATGCCCTTCTGGCTCAGAGAAGCCAAATTTCCAATCCATTATCAGGTCCATATTCTCTTTACTAGAAGATGTACACATGGTTCTCGCAGTACATAACACCCATGGTTCCAATACCATGCGTAAAGGGTTTCAGACAAGGAAGAACCATGTGTACAAGTTGCTGCACCATGCGTGGCAACAAGGGTAAAAAAATATTGGAGTATACATTCCTAACAGTAATGATAAATGTCACAGATTGTTTTGCTTTTTGGCAATGTATTTTTACTTTTATGCCATTAGTAGACAACTCCTGCTTACCAAGAAGTATTTTTCATCCTTTTACTATATGGATTTTTGTGGATTTTTTTTCTAGTGAGAACCCTGGATGTACATGTAGATATTACAGAATACATAGTACTGTACATGTACATACATGTACATGATACATTGAGACCACACACAATAGACTTTTTGCCTGGATTAAAGGCTAAATTCATGACCTGGAAAAAGAGAAGCCTGTAACTGAAAGAAAAAGTGCACATTGAGTCCATATCAATTTATTAGCCATTGCTATTGAATACATATTATTTCCTGTATACATGTATGATGAAATAAATTACACAAAAAACTATTTCCGTGTTGTGTTTTTATTTTTTCTAATGTACACTTCATTGTAAATCCTGCACATGAAAATGTTATTTTTAGGGTCTGAGCCAAAAATAGTATAAAACATACAGCCTAGATTTTCAAATTGGAGTTATGTTGCTATTGCTTCACAATATTCATTACTGGTATAAAGATCATCTTTTATCGTATAATTCAAACTATCCAAAATATAAAAACCAGCGCCACCACCACGTTTATTTTCTCTTTCCTGACCTCTTTCCTGTTGGTTCCCTCCACAATGATATACATTTTCTTCCTTTTTGTCCTATTTTGTTATCCTATTATTGTTCTTCGTACTTTTGTATTTTTTTATGTTTGTTTTTATATTGTTGTGGAAAATAAATGAATTGAATTGAATTGAATGTTGAACACTGTATGTCATGAAAGGTGAGAATCTGCGGTTTATAACAATGTTTCTGTCTCATTATATCTTGTCCTGTTTTCTGGAAAATTACCTATGAATTTGGAGAAAAAAAGCACCCTAAAAGGGACAGGACAGAATCAATAGAAAATGTGATTTAAACTGAAACTGCAAAAGCATTTGAAAATTCAACTTAGTAATGGAAATAATCTTTGCAATAGCATATCTACATGTAGCATAAATGATCAATTCTGATAGCAGTCTGCCATACTTGGGTTAAAATTTGAACTTTTTGGTGCAAAATCATAATTTTGGCTGCTTTAACACCATTTTTGTACATGTATGCTCAACTGGAAAGTAACCTTTGAGGTTTTTACATGTATATTAAACATATCAATGAAATAATGTACTAATATTACATTTATACCATCAAAATCAATTTCCTTCCATTTCCAGAAAACTGTCATATTTTAATTTTTTCCGTCCCGTCACAGTTGGGGTTTTTAGGCATGACAGGGTGAAACAGCAGGTTCATGGGACCAAAAGCCTACAATACCCAAAAAAACTATGAGACAATTTAACAATGAAAGACATAAGGGATGACAGAAAATGCTGGTTTGGGGGCTGTACATAATACACAGTTGTATCAATGTTATGAATGAAGTAATGTGTATTCTGGAGTCCAATGATGCATCAGCAAGAAAAGTGTAATCAATCCTTAAAGACCTTAATCTATGTTCGCAATCTTAATGGGCAATAAAAATCCCATTATGAATCATCCAAAATAGCAACCAATTTATCATTTAAATTGGGTCAGATCACTGTACTACCAAATCATCAAGAACTGCCCCTGGACACAGAATGCAGAAGCAGAATCTCCATATGAGATCATTAGATCACTGTCCACTGTAATTTTCCTTTTTTATAGTAATATAAGATACATGTACATGTAATTTTTACTATAAATTTACATGTAAATCACATACTCAGTGCAAGGTAACATTTTGGATGAGAGCAATTTGCATTTAAATGAACAAACATAATAGTCTATGCAGAGAATGAAAATTGGTGGCCTTGATGTCAAGAAAAAAAAGGGGGCATTATTCATCCCCAGGAACATAAACACACATGCACTAAGAATGCTACGAACTAAAATGTTTGGCCAAACGTGTATAACCTACATGTACATGTACATGTATGGGGAACTATACATGTATGTATTTACTTGCAAAGTGGTGGTAAAAGTGACAATCAAATCTCAGAACTCAGATTTGTCTTTTATAAATAAGCCACCTCCAAACCAAAGACCAAATTTATCAGTCATGTATATTACAGGAAATAATGAATCATCTTCGAAAGGAAAGCTAAATTCACAATCAATCTAAACAATTATCTACCAGTATTTCTGGACAGAAATGATTTGACAAGATTACAAATGAGGGCTGACATCTTCTTACTAAAGAGGGAGACCAACAAAAGTCTATTTGAATACGCAACATCTATTTCTGGATAGAACTGATTCAAAAGAAATACGTCAAGTGATGAAAAGTGAAAGGCAAGTTGATGATTAGAAGCATGATTCAGAGCTGCCTTGAAAAGAATGACGAGATCGATAATGATGACGAATGACGGACCCTCGTCCTCCTCCAAGCAGGGCTAGGGAAGAGGATGACTAATACACCCTAGCTGCTTGCATCCATTACCATGACAATAAAGAAGATGCGGTCCATGCTTGCATGGGGATCATCAGGCTGAGATGGAGGTTAGGAGATGTGGGATATTAAAAAGAATGTCTCATACATGTACTCTCATTACCAAAAATAGACATCCTTATTGGATGACAGGAATAGTGACATGTTGGTGAATGAAGACAAATCAGACATTAGCGGAAATTTAAACACGACCAAAATCTTGTTTACATTGAGAATTCCTCTCAAGAAAATAAGAAAATATGTGGAATTTTTTTTTCTTAAATATTGTTATGATTCATGATGTATGAAATACAAGCAAGTCAAGTGGAACACAGCTGGAAGATTGGCAAGCAGGGCTGCATGAAGCAAATACAGACATTTTTATGTATAAAACTTAAACTGTTACCGATTTGGGTATCATTTCATCTGTAACATATTTCCTTGGTGGCAGATATAATGATCAAATTGCCCACTCATCAAAAGCACTAAAAAGCTTTATGAAGTGTTTACCAATATCTGCATTTTTCTTAGTCTTTTTATCCGTTAAAAAAAACACTCTACATTAATTTTAAAAAAATAACCTACACTGTAGAATGCAATCTTCAGAAGAAAACAATTTTTGCCATGAAATTTTTTAAAAGAAAAAGCTTTTCCCAGGATTACTATGGTGTAAAGCCAGTACTCCTCTAACATCAATCCCTTCCACCTATTCCCTACAAAATTGCACAATAGCAAGATACTTGACGCTCTTTATAGTTCAACATTAATGGCTGCTGAAATCTCCTTTGATTACAGAGATTCATTAGTGTAGTAACTAGATTACGTTAAGTGGTCATTGAGTGCTCCTGGTCTTTTATCCTGGCTTGGGGGTGCTGGGATGATGTTATCAGAATACGTCTCGTCATCCTAAGCCCTCATCCATTAGATCCTTGGTGATGGGATGACTAATACAGTCTATTCAGGGGTCCGATCTAATAGCTGGGGGTATTACAGAGGGTGTTTACTGATCATTTGGTGTGAGGTATGGTAATGGATCAACTTGATCAAGTATTATACAGCTTCAATCCTACATGAAATGCTTGCAGCTCAATAACTTATCATGTACATACTATGAAATAATTACTGGTACTGTACAGTGTAAATGTACCCATATGCTTATCCGGTTTTGATAAGTTTCCTTAGTGGAGAATGAGGCATTCTCAGTGGAGAATATGGCATCATGGTGGAGAATATGGCATTCTCAGTAGAAAATATGGCATTCTCAGTGGAAAATATGGCATTTTGGTGGAGAACGAGGCATTCTCAGTGGAAAATATGGCATTCTGGTAGAGAACGAAGCATTCTCCATTGAAAACAAGGCATTCTCAGTGGTAGAACCAGGTATTCTCAGTGGTAAAACCAGGCATTCTCCATGGTGAACAAGGTATTCTCCACAGAGAATAAGGCATATAATATATCCTGTACATGTAAGATGAGAAGATGAAGATACAATCTCGATCCCTGGCTTTTATTTTCCCTTCCTCTGTCTGGTATCCATAAGAGTACCTTTATTAAAGTCTATCCATCATATTAATTTCATAGAATCCAGGGCAGAAAGAGTAATAAACCATCAAGGCTAATTTAAACAGAGGCAAACATCTGAGCGATGACAAATATGATTTCACTGCTGCACAAAATCAATTAACCTTGACAATGAATTGCTACATGTACATGTAGCTCTGCAAGTGCATGTTGATGTTAATGACTGACATGAATATGAGTAGGTAGAAGCATTGATATGCTTGGAGGTTGGTCGATTGGTGTTGCTGCATTAGTAGAGACACAAGATGAAGGTACTGTACATGTAAGCTGAAGGGAATGACTAATACCCTTGGGCATCACCATTTCATTTGTTTCAATTATAACCAAAGGGGATGCACAGGGATGCTTGCCGGCATTTTGCAGGCACAAACCTTTGTCAGTCGGAACACAAGTGTCTGAACTACGACACCAACTGAGTTCTATGGAGGCCCTGTACTATAATAGCTGCTCCTAACACAGCCAGAGACTGGCAAACTAGGCTTTACTCAAGGCATTATAGAATTATGCATTCTTGGATATTCTTCAAAACCAGAATGAAAACTAAAAAAATCTGACAGAGGAAGCATTGTAGGTAAAAGGGAACCTTGACTTTCTCTTCCTATGTTTCAACATGATCAAAACACAATACGATTAAGTCTTTCCTTTTTTTTTTCCTTCTGTTTTGTTGTTGGCACCATTTTGTTTTTGTTTGTTCTCTTACTTGAAAGGAATATACCTCTCTGACAGAGTCTGATCATATAAACAACGGTTGTCATATTATCATGATATTTCTCATGAATTTCAACCTTAAGCATTTCTTTAAGTAAACTCAGGCATCTAAGGCTGGACATGGTAAATTGCTATCCTAAGGGGCCTATCAGTATCTAAGATACATGTCAGCACACTGTCCATCAAACACAGGTGTGGGGGAAATCACTTACTCATACTTGACGGGAGTCGGGTGTCGATGCAGTGGGAGTGGAGAATGGAGGTGATGCGATCCCTGCTACCAGGAGGAGTGAGCATCACACCGTCACAGGTACAAAGGAAATCACTTACTCATACCTGAAGAAGATAGGGGGTGATGCGATCCCTGCTACCAGGAGAAGTGAGCATTATACCATCACAGGTACAAAGGAAATCACTTTCCTCATATACCTGAAGGGAATAGGGGGTGATGCGATCCCTGCTACCAAGAGAAGTGAGCATTACATCGTCACAGGTACAAAGAAAATCACTTACTCATACCTGAAGAGGATAGGGGGTGATGCGATCCCTGCAACCAGGAGAAGTGAGCATTACACCATCACAGGTACAAAGGAAATCACTTTCCTCATACCTGAAGAGGATAAGGGGTGATGCGATCCCTGCTACCAGGAGGAGTGAGCATTATACCGTCACAGGTACAAAAGAAATCACTTTCCTCATACCTGAAGATAGGGGGTGATGCGATCCCTGCTACCAGAAGAAGTGAGCATTATACCATCACAGGTACAAAGGAAATCACTTACTCATACCTGAAGAGGATAGGGTGTCACCATGGTAATGAAGAATGTAGATGATGTGGTCAATGCTATCAAGGGAAGCATCACTGAGCAATCAAGCAGATGTCTTAGATGTACAACCTCCCCTCCCTACTATGTATTCCTCTTGACACCCCCCCCCCCCCAAATGTGTGAATGAAGGAAATTTCTTACTCATACCTTAAAGGATAGGGTATCCCCACCAGAGTAATGGAAAATGGACATGATGCAGTCATTATTACCAGGAAGAGAAGCATCATGCATTACAGCTACCCACTGATTCCCTTCTTAAGGCCCTCCCTCCTCCCCCCCCCCTCCCCCCATAAACAAAATCTTGTTTAACCCTATCATTTCCACTAAGTACTTAATGCATTGTTTGTTTCAATATTGTGATTAGTGAAGAATAAAAAAAAAAGGAGAGAATAAAATGCAACAATTACCACATGTACATGTAGATACATTTGGTGAAGGTGCGGCAAAAACTCTCTAAAATATTTCATGAAAATCAGGGCCAGTATTCAATTCAATACTGGGAATAAGTAAAACTATAAGTATAAGTATAAGTATTTTACTTGGCTAAGAAATTTGCTTAAGTCATATTCAATTCAATACTTTGAATTTTACTTTAGTAAGCCAACTTTAAGCCAAAATTCTTACTGATAAGCATTGTGACGTCATATTTTCATTGCGCAATTAACATGTTGCATCAAATACACTTAATACGCTATGATATAATTCTACGCTATGATATAATTCTGCGCAGCTCATGATGGCTGCATATAAAAACCTATGCCTGCCAATCAAGGCCTCCAAAATAATTGGCTTAAGTCTCCAAGGTACATGTGTAGGTGTCTTTAGATATAGAGTAAAATACTTAGCCAAAATATTGAATTGAATACCAAATTTGGCTATTAGTACTCTATCTAAGTGAAAAACTAAGTAAAAAACTCATATTTCTGACTTACATGTAGGTATTGAATTGAATACCGGCCCAGTTTCACACCAAGAAGCTTTAGTGACTCGTACAATTTGTGCTGATTCAGTAGACATTACAAAAGAAATGGGATCAAGACCTATACTGAATAACAATATGTGCATCAGTATCATGAAAGGTACTATACAGTGTACCAAATCAAAGCAAGAGATACGTCAAAGATGTGCTGACGTACAATTGTACATTGTTTGCCTCCCACATGAATCTAACTTTACAAGAGAGACATTAAATATCACATGCATTGTTATGGTAACATCTAACTGATTATTTGGAAACATGACTCATTTTCTTGTATTCTTAGTGATGACTGTTTAGTTCAATCACATTCAGATAAGAGCACAATGATATGAGAGTGCAGTTGATACAACAGATGTGATGACCTGAATTCCTTTCCACCTATTCAGCCTCTGCCTGGATATCGAAAGTAAATGATTACACATCCGCATCCACTCCATCCCACTTGACCTTACACCAGCAGTATGTCTCCACAGTGGTGAATTGCCACTTGGTCTAATGCCCGCTTGGTCTCATCCCACATGGTCTAATCCCATTTCATCTACAACCAGTATAACCATTTGGTCTAATCACCACTTAGCCCATTTACCATTTTGTCTATTTTCCAGTTAGGCCATACTCATTTCGTCAAATACCCACTTGGTCTAACACCACTTAGTCTATCTAATTAGACAAACTGGTAATAGACCAGATGGTCATTAGACAAAATGAGGAAAACTTAAGTAGACGAAGTGGCAATTAGACCATTGATCATTAGACAAAATGACAATAAGCCCAAGTGGGTATTAGACCAAGTGATGATTGGACCAAATGGCAATTAGACCAAATTGATAGTAGACCACATGGGTTTAGCTATAGTGGTGTTAGACGATCTGGGAATTGGACCAAAATGTACATGTATTAGACCAAGGGGCTATAAACCACTTGGTTGTCTCCTACACCATGAAAAATATGGTGAACTAGAACATCAGGGTGAAAAGGTCAAAAACAAGAAATAAATGCATTCTTGAAATAACTTTTCCCTTCCAAAGAATCACAGAGCCCCATTTAAATACTCATGATGAACAGAAATGAGTATAAGTGTTGACTGTGAATCCTTCCTAGAAAATAAACTACCAGTACACACAACGTATGTCAAAAACACTTATCACATTTATGGTCCGACAAATACATAAATTTCTTCTGCGTTTCTTCATATCTGAATGTGCAGCTGACATGCCGGTTAATTGCCAAGCCTGGTTATAAATTGAAGAAATGTACATAATTTTAGAAAGTCAACCAAAACTTTTCAAGATTGATTATGTCCATTTGTCTTCATAATACACTGAGGCCTTACCAGAGTGTATGATGATGTATCATTACCAATTAGTTTTATATGAGGTTCCTTCTAAATGAATGAGAATGCTCAAAAATCCAGCTTCTCTAAACATTCATACATACATGTACATGTATGTGTTAATGAGTTTTTCATTGTACTCAAATTACGTGTGGTGCTGTAACGTCCTCCCAAACACTCAAAATGTCAATAATGACTCAAGTTTGATCAAGACAGTAAATATAAGAACTACTGAAAGAAGAAAAGTCAATATGGGTGGGTTGGGCCTTAACAAAGCTTGTATTTCACTTTGAACGGGATAAATGAATGACATCTAAACTGTATCTCACCTATCATGGAAAGAATTATTTCAAGAGCCACTTGCTTTATCTTTATTACTACATGTATTATTTATAGGCCTGAGTTGGTTCGGTCGGTCCACCGGTGCCCGACCCGTGCTGCTGGGCACCAGTGCAATTATCTACACACCGGAGGATCGATGAAATAAAGAAATACATAAGAAAATCAGTGTCAAAAGACTTTGAAATTTAACCAAATTAGGCACTAAAAATTTTATTGCTATCAAAACTTTCACACAATATGAAATTTCAAACCTTAAATCAATGAAATGGAACTACGGAAGTAAGATTAGCATGCAGGGTTTCTTCATTTTCCTGCTTCAATTTATCGGCGTTTACGATATCGTTCAGTTCTGTAGGCCGTCATATTGTTTACTTGTACATAAGATCCCTACACCTTGAGCACATTAGTTGTGTGGAATTGGCGCATTATAAATACCCTGTATTATTATTATTATTCCCCTCAAGCTGGCGCTATTCAATATAGCACCATATCTTAGGGCCAAAGCGTAGTGATCTCATTTACAAGTAAACAATATGGCGGCCTAAAAAACTTAACGATATCGTAAATGCTGATAACTTCAAGAAAGAAAATGAAGAAACCATGCACGCTAATCTTACTTTTGCAACTCCATTTCATTGATTTAAGGTTTGAAATTTAATATTGTGTGAAAGTTTTAATGGAAATAAAATTTTTAGTGCCTAATTTGGTTAAATTTCAAAGTATTTTGAGTGACACTGTGATTGTCTTATGTATTTCATCGATCCACCGGTCTCCGACGGGAAAAACACCGGCAGGCACCAGTGACAAAAATAACCGCGAAGACTCAGCCCTAATTATTTATGACATCAGTCATAATTTTATGAGCAGTACAAGTAGATTAAAAGTAAAAGTATCATGTTAACAATGAGCATATCAATTACTCCACTTAAGTTCTCCATAATTATACTCACATTATCAAGAATGCCGACTTTATCAACATAACATAAGTTGATCGAAATCCCAAGAAATTTAAATCAGAGCATACATGTTTCCTCGTGACACTGACAAAGGTTTGTACACAAATACACATGACAAAATGTACACCACCAAATATGCAGTCCTTGATGGGTGCATGATAATACCAGTCCTACAAATACTACAGGCCTTTGCAGTGTATAGTCACAGACACAGCATAAGTGGATGAAATATCGTGTTTAATTTTTCACGCCCACCCACCAAAACGAGCAAATAGAAGCCTCCAATGTAGCAGACAGTGGATGTATTGACACGATACTATGACATGTCCTCCGAAAGAAACCGAATCAAGGAAATCCTGCCACCATAACAACACCCTCCCCAATGTTTTTGATTCTCTTGTAATAACAAGGATCTAGATCAAACGTAAACCTTCCCCTCTGCCTTGCCTCTTTTTTTTTTAGCTGTCACCCACAACCAATAAGAACATGAAAGCATGTACAAGTATCAATCATCCGGGAGTGTTTCTTGTGGGGAAAGGTTAACCCCATCTTGCTGGTAGGGAATGTGATACTTGTATCAATACTTCAGGAAAAAAAGGGAATTTGCCTCAGGTAGGCTTACATGTACATGTAGCATATATGGCCACGTCAACTATGTAAATACAGACCTACTGCATAAAACTTACACAAAATGCCGTTTCTTAAAAGGAGTAGTTTTAATGTGCGAAAAAGCGATATAGGGGGATGGGGTGATCTAGAGCCCCCCCCCCCCCCCTTCTAATGCCATCTCACTGAGATCCAGATTATAGCACCAGAAAATTTTGCAAGGAGTCATATGTTGTTTTGGATACCAAAATACATGGAGAATAAGTGGTTTGTGAGGCTCAGGTACGTGTACACTGTAATACTGTGGCCTAAAGGTCAAATGCTCATCAGAGCGATAATGATAGTATGTCGACCTTCACAATATACACATGAATAAGCAGCGTATGTTTGTAAACATACAACAATACATGTAGACAAAACATTGTGCATCCACTGGCAAGGATACATGTGCACTGTGGGGCTAAACTAACAGATGAAGAGACCTTGCACACACCGATTCTAATGCTTCCAACCAGTGCTTACCGAAGAAGACGTATGAAGAAGCCTACGGATATGGCAAATATATTCCACAATGAGAGATGAATAAATCCTTGCAGTGAGTGTGACACAGCAGGTTATAGCAACAATAATATTCCACTGCCGTGAAATGCACAGAGACGGAGCACTGAGCGTTTGAGATGACTTGGTTACCACACGCAGCATCTGCTAGCGACCTCCAGCTTGGGTATCGCTCAGGAGATAAAGCGAGTGAAAAGAGGCGAGGAGCGGACTGAGTGAGTGAGTGAGTGAGAAAGCATCACATGTGACGAGGCCTTTGCCCATATATGAGCATGCTCCCTGCCCTGCTGACTGCCTCTCCCAATCATCACGGCAACCGCATCATCCTCATCAGCATCACATGGGTGCACTCACTGGTCTCTGGTGTGTAGCGACACATCTGTTCTCTGGTCCATGGATATCATGTGTGCTTGAATGGTTTAAACAGGCAAGGGGAGGGGGCAGAGGGAGGTACATGTTCGAAGGGACAGTGGCAGGGCAGGGCAGGGACAGGGGAAAAAAGGAAGGGAGAACGAGGAATAGAGAGATTTGGTACGGGAAAGGGGGCAGGGAGAGGGAAGGGGAGTACAAGAGTACATGTACAGAGTAAAACTAAAATGAAGGGAGAGTTAAACAGATGAGGGGTAACTAACAGAGGGATGGGAAAAATTGATGGGGGGGGGTTATCCAGAGATCGATATAAATATTCACAAGGGACAGGAAGGTTTGGGACATAACTACTTGTAGTATCCTTTTAGGGTATATCAATATACCAAAATGAAACCATACCCATTAGGTTAAGGAAAAAAGCTGAAAAGGAAGAGAAGAAAAGACAAGATGGAACAGAATAGGAAGAAAGAGAAAAGGAGAAGAGTGTTGTGGAGAAGTAGAGGAGAAACTGGTTTGGAACTTTGGATGCAGCTGACTTCACTACTGACTGTTCTTCTTCAATCTACATAGTCTCTCCACTTTGCAACCTGGCAAAAAGACATAAAATGCCAAGAACTGTTTTATCATTGAAGATTTTGAGGAGACAGAAAAAAAAAAGAGTAAAGAGGTAAAAGATGTCAAGGTTCAGTGAGGGAAATTCCCAGCATTCTCCATCATATCACCTTGGTAACAATACCATACAATATCCAATCAAGAAGTGCCATGATGACGGATCCCAATTACAGAGAGCAAATTGTCACAGCTGCCAACAGACTGAAAACTTCATTAAGTGGATGGAAAAAAGGCAAAGGGGTAGGGTGGGTCTTGCAACAGGAAGATGAAATTGCTCTTGGCTGACAGTAGTGACAGAAGGGCAAAAATATGGGTTAAGACATTAAATTCTTTGTAGTACTTGTTATCTGCTCTCTGACATTTATGTGATGGATCGGTTTTAGATAAAAATGTGTAATGGAGAGTTTTATATGCAGTACATGTATATGAAGATATTTTCAGATCTACAGAGACTGAACTATTTATATCTAGGTTTTACAGTTTGTAATTTACATACACATGTACCTTTTATGAAAAGCAAACTGTTCATATCACAAACAAGCATGAATTCAATTTATGCAGCCTACATGAACATTGCTCCTGTATTAAAATGCTTAACTTTGGATCTGGAAGGTTAAAAAATACCTCTTCATAAAATATCAATAACATATTTTTCAATGACCCCCCCCCCCCCAAAAAAAAAGGGGGAGAATACCTATTCCCTTGACCAGAAATAAAGTGTTCCTTCCTTTAACTTGTGGCTACAATTCTGAATTGACCCAAGGAAACATCCCTGGTAGACCTGAATGCAGAGAATGCCCCTCAGAAGTCCAATCTCTTTTGATGCAATGAGGGCAGTCTGGCTAGCTAGATATGACTTGCCTTCTAATAAGATTTTCAATACACTGAACATTCCAGTGTGTCTGTGGGCCTTCCTGACTGACTGATACCATTTTCATATTCACTGCCACAAGGCTATTCCGTCGCGACTTACAGATGCCAACTCAATCCACATCTAAAACTATGCTACCTTTCATACAGCAGCTAGAGTGTGTAACATCTGCTACATGTATGTGTGATTGTTTGGGCACCCTTCCATCAAGACATTACTTCAAACCCTGTACAGAATTGGCTACACATAAGTGCCCGATCTTCCCCTTTCCATAATCTTTGACAGTACCACCTAAAATCCTACATTATCTGATGCTTTTCCCACTACCTGGTCATAAAATATACAGCAAACCCACAGAGAGCATCTCTTAATCCACATTAAGTTGTGCGGATAATGTTTATATCACAAGGACTCGTACACCAATCAGGATTTATACTGCATTTATGCAGAGCTCTCTTCCCGCTATCAGCAACGGAGCAGCTCCAGAGCTGCTACGGGACGTTGTTTGAATGCGCCATCCTTTTATAAAACTACAACGGAGTAACACTGTCTTCTCTCAACATCGCATCAAATGCACCGTCCTTTTATAAAACTACAACGGAGTAACACTGTCTTGTCTCAACATCGCATAAAACTAAAACACTGATCCCCTACATAATGTTGTAACCCGCAAGTGAAAACCCGAACCGTACCGTCCCGTATAATCCAATAATTTGCAAGCGGGACCCGCTGACCCGTCGGGTTTTAACCCCCAAGTCAATTTATCTTTGAAAAATGAAAATTATTTTTGCAATCCCCACACTATACAGGCTCAAATCAGGAAAATATATGCCAACTACTAACCTAGCCTAGAGTGAACTGAATTTACTTACAATTTGCAAATTCGCCTTTTATTCCGGAGAGAATGTTTTTTGGGGGTGACTTTGTACCACGAAATGGGTCCGCTGTGATCTCGAAATTGAAAGCATTACGCCCATCTAAACAAGATCCCGTCTCACGTAAGAAATGCTTCATTTCGATATCACAAGTAAATCCGTGCGCACACGATAATACGACGTATGTACCGTAAGTTTTAATTTCGCGCGCGCACTTTGGCCGCATCGATAGCTGCTATCGATATCTATTTTTATTTGTTGTTAGATTCCGGTCATCCCAGCTCGCTAATTTCTGATCTATTCTATCTCTTGTGTTTTTGCCGTACACCTTTTCTGCCATATTTTACTTATTGTTTGGGAAGGTTTGTAATTTATTTTATATTCATTTTTAATGTTTTTATTATGTGTCGTTACTTCTCCCTTTTTTCGTATGACGGTCTGCGGGTTTGAGAATGAACTCGGCCCGGCCCGCAGCCCGTGATCGGGGGCATACCGGCAGGTTAACCCGTACCGCAACGGGTGCGGGTTACAACATTACCCCTACATAGCTTCAGCTCCGTAGCTAATAGGTTCCAAACGTCACTCACTGTGAATACGTCCCGTTGCAGCTCCAGGTTACTTAAAGCACATGTCTTTGTTATACCGAAGGTCGTGCTCATTATTTTCGGAACTTGGGGTCACCGGCAGGGTCTGAACCAGTCACATGGTTTACTGCAGAGTGACCCCAATTCAGTATGAATACGCAGATAAAATTTGATGCATTGCAATAACAGAGAATCTTGCTTACTGTGGATACGTTTAATACAGGTTTACGCTCCGTATCAATCTCGTAGTAAATTTGAAACCCAGTATGAATGCAGTATAAGTCTGGACTTAACCCATTTTGTGAAGTAGGTTGAAAAGTCCTAACTAAGAGCAGATCGAATAATGCTGATGCTGATACAGATAACAATTAGCTGTAGAAGTCTGGACAAGTCCAGGCTAAGCAGGTGTCTACCAATAATACGAAATGGGTATGACTGTCATTTACTGACAACAAAATGTTCATCTCCCATACTCCCACACACGCACAAATGTTCATCTCCCCGACTCCACACACGCACAAATGTTCATCCCCCACACATACTCTCTCTGTCAGAATCACTAAAACTGTGTCATGTACAGTCTCTATCCAAGCTGAAAATCTCACTTCCAGAATGTCATCTCATTAGTTGAGATGAACTCCATCAACAGTAACAAAGCCAGTTGTGGAAGATACTTTATCAAAGAAGGGTGCATGGCTGTGTCCAAGGGCAGTATGGAGGGCTGGAGGGGGGGGGGGGCTGTAGACCAGTTTTTAACCTCGTTTGCAAAGTGGAAATATGTGAACAAAGAACTTTCGAGGAGGGCTACATGTAACATGACAGCAAAATTTGATCAGACTACCCCTCCCCCCCATGGCATATAGTCTTGCCATGCCTCTTCCAATGCCACCATGCCAACATCAAGTAAATTTACTACGAGATTGATACGGAGTGGCCATCCTGTCGTAAACCTGTATTAAATGCATCCACAGTAAGCAAGTTTCTCTGTTATTGCAATGCGTCAAATTTTATAAGAAACTTTTATCTGGTTTCTTATGACCTCGATTAATCAATGCCATATCGTGAAACACCAGCCCAGTGATGTATTGGGCACGCTTCTCACCACCTCTCTCTACTTCTATTTTTAGCCTGATATGATAAAAGTTTCTTCATCCTCTATACAGCATTTATATCAAATAAACATAATAATTGCTGGTATTTTTCATTCATACCTGAGTAAACAGAATTTAAAATGACAAGTGCAACTCAAACGGATAAGAACACACCATGTTCATGCTAACCAACTAACTCCACTTGGCCTCTTCCGTGTCATATCCAAAGCTGACAGCTTGCCAGAACACGAGACATTTATGATTGGAATAACAACTGACAAACACGTGGGAGTTGAGTCTGGTACGTAATGAATGAGGAAGACAGCTCATTACAAAGCATTATTATTTTCTACAGAGATACAATGCTGCCAACACATGTATGAATCTCATATCTTCTAACAATATGCTTCTCTAGACGACTGAGCATTACTAGAGCGATACACCTGTTATTATCAAAGCTGGTATTCATCGGGGAAGTACATAATGAACTTGACATTTATGAGTCATCGATGTGTGCCCCAGCCCTCCCATCCCCCGAATAAACAAAATAAACTGTACTCCCTGTAATGAAGAAAATGATCATGGTTAATCAAAAATACACGAATACTGCAGGAGAGAATTAGGTTTTTATAAAAGCAATCTGACCTTTGATCCCTAATTAAAATAAAAAAGGGTTCATTTGCAATAAATTTGTACTTGAACAGCAGAACAGTAATGAGCAACTATTTGAAGTGAACAAATCACCAAGATACATGTATTTTGCTCTGTATGGTTAAGAGGTGCACTGCCAAAAAATGAAATGAGGTTCATAATTACAAAGGTCTGTACTTCCAAAGCAACTGCATTTGCAAACCTTCAGAATTATGAACCCTATTTCATTTGCATAATCAAGAACCTTCAGAATAACAAACATTCTTAATTTTAAACAAACCTTCAGAAATACAAGCCCCCCCCCCCCAACATATACGTATACTTTGAAATACAGTACTAGTCCTAGTTCCAGACCTACATCTACATGTCATGTTATTAGCTCAGCTTCTACACCACTACACCAGGATGTAAAAGGTGTGAAAATCAATAAGTTAATGAATACGGTCTAAGCTACTAAGGCATAAAGCACTTGTGCTTGAGTACATTGTAAGAATAGCAGAGGTTAATCTTTCTTTTGTTAGGCATTTTACAAAAATGAAGAGCCCACAGAAGGTGTGATTTACTACTCAGCATACCATGAGCTTTAGTTTTGGGGTGTTTTTTTTTACATACAAAGCTGTGATACATGTATATCAACAAGGTCTACTGAAGAGGCATAAAGGGCTTTGAACTTGAGAATAACAATGACTAATCTTTCTTTTGTTTGGGATCTATTAAAGCGAATCATTCAATCAATAGTTTGATGTTCACATTGACCTACATGTATACAGCCTATACTGCTGATTTCCAAGCTTGAAGTGACCACTTTAAAGTGTGAGTGACATGCAATTTAGAGGGCGCTATTCAGAATATCGAGAACGGACAGACAGGGCGTGTTACCCATTGAGGTTTACGGTACCTCAGCTAGGGGTGCATGTACGCATTGGCCATGTTTCCGAAAGCCGGAAGACTGCCAATGTAGACCGCAGTTTTGTTGGGGTCGTTTGGCAACGTCTTGGAATGCACTGTGGGATCTTTCTTTGGGTACTCAAACCCTGGTGTTGTCACTCTACATGTATATTCAAAGGTGTAACCATGATCGTTCGGCAACCCAGAATTTGACCCCTATTTTGCGGTGTTTCAAGTACATTTTCAGGCATTTTTACCCCTATTTGGCACAAAACAGGTACAAATTGGCCTTTTAAAAAAAACACCCCTATTTTTCACATTCCAAGTACACTTTTTGCAAACAAGGACCAGAAAAAACACCTTTTTTTTCAATTTCGAGTAGAGGTCTACAAGCTAAAAAAAAAAACCTTTTTTTTTTTCAATTTCGAGTACAAGCTCATGAAAACGACCCTTTTTTTTATCAAAACCACGAACATGCTCAAGCAAGACCCCTTTTTACGTGAAATTTCGAACGATCATGGGTATACAAAGTCAATACAGAGTGACAACACCGGGACAAAACTAGCGATATGTTCTGCAGATGGCATGATGTTGCTGTTGTAAGGGTATGGTTCGTAAATCCCTGTTATCAAAATGGCGGTGAGGAATCACCCTGTCCATAACAGTGCCGTATATAGAAAGAGAGTCTGGCCAGCTCGGTTTCAATATATAGGTAACAACTAACAACATGGTGCATTTTGCTTTGCTAGGCAAGCACAATACAAAAGAAATTGTGCCATGTTGTAGCCTACTGAAACCGAGTTGGCCAGACTCTCTCTAGGTACATGTACATGTACATGTACACGGCACTGGTCCGTAATTCTGACTGGCGCCCTCTTAATGCTGTGTTGCATGGACTTCAAAGATGTGAATTTCTCTGAATTAGGCCTAGATGTAGATGTAATAGACTTCCAAGTGTGAAGGCACCACATTAGGTGTGCATTATTTTGAAGTACACATGCCCTTGTATACAATGACCTCAACTTCTTTTGAATGGCTGAAGAAGGCGACAAAATCAATATGGTCTATTATGTGGCATAAAGTGGTTTGAACCTGAGTGAGAACAGCAGAGTGTCATTGTATTTTTCTTTTGTTTGGCATTTAAAGAGTGTCACAGTAATATATAGCTAGCTTTATATTTCCAAATAAAGCTCTCTGGTACTTAAAAAAGTTAAAGTGAATTCTAAATTATTCAGTAAATTTCAAAAAAATATTAAATGTCCTTTTTCTTAATATGCCTCTATAAAACTAGGCAAGACATAATTTTTTTTACATACTAAAATTTAGCATTTTTATAGGCTTCATATTACATGTATGTAAGCGTAACTTACATGTAACTACACTATAATAATAACAAAAAATTACAAAAACATGACATGAAGCTATTTCTTAATCTTGCTGTTATCTGCAAATAAAGATGATCTACATTTGTGGAAAACAAAATATCAGTTCATAAATCAATTTTAAAGATGATACTCCAAACATCTTATCACCTATTACATGCTGCTGCTTCAGTATATGTTACTTCTTCTTATCAAATAAGTAATCATTCACTGAACTGGGAAGGCAATAAATGGTTTGCAGTCAATTTCAAAAATGTCAAGAATGCCATATTTCTTGAGGCTGCCATTGCTATCAAATTGCCAGACTGACAAGTGTAGTCTTCCAGAATAGACACACTTTCCAAGGAAGCGTTTCACATATAAAAAAAACAGTAGCCCTCTTCTCCAATTGAAAAAAAAAGAAAATGTGTGCACAAAATTTGTACGTACACAAACCCATTTAAAAAAAGGAAAATTGTACACAAGACAAATATTGGTCTGCGGATTGTTTTTTCTTGTTTTTGATAGTTTTTAGTTCAATAAGGGGGAAGGAAGGCTGTACATTTACTTTAATCACAACGTAGTACATATGATAGTCTGCTGTTCAGACTTTATATACATGTAACCTTGCAGAATATTACAGTGTAGTAGTGTTGGCAGAAGTACTGTATATGAATACATGTAAAACTAAAACAACAACAACAAAGTTGGGACTAATAAAGGGAAAACAATTTCATGTCAGTATGGGCTCTATACAAATCGTTATCAGGATGTCAAGAACCACTACAGTATAGCACTGAATGATCCCATGGAAGGTCGGTGTTTATGAAAATGACTGGAAAATGTATTGAGAGTTGTACAGGGCAAGAAGATAGTAGCATGTTTATTTGGATAAGATACATAGACCCATAACATACATGTATAAAGAAAAAAAAAAGAAAAAAGAAAAAGGTGCCATTTCCCCATATTTTTTCTTCACATTTCCATAAGAAAACAAATTATGGGTCTGTTTGGTGTAGACTATCATCAAAGGAAGGTGATGGTCCAGATAGGGTTTGGTCACAACTTCTGAGATCTTGACCTCATTCATGACTAAGGTCACATAAGGTCAAAAACCAAGCTGTTTGGCATTCCACTTTCTTGAATAAACATGATATGCTAATGATATCACCAGTCTACCTAGTCTGCTCATCCAGACATTCAAAAAATTACTAACTGCAATTAACATCTCCGTCTCATTTGGTCACAATTTGATCATTATCAGCTCCTGACCTCATTCATGATAGAGGTCATCTAAGGTCATTTTTGGTCAGACACCCAGATGTTCAGTATTCTATTCTCTGAATAAACATGATATGCTAATGACACCTCCAGCCAATTCCTTGTCTAGTCTGACCAAGCAGACAGTTTTTTTACAGGTAGATCTGTACAAACATGCCCAGAACTTGGGGGTCGAATACATTCCGTTAGGAAAACTTTGCAATACATGCATGTATAACCCTGTATTTAGTGCATAAAGCTTGAGGCAGCATTTTGTGGTCATCCCCCCTTTCTTTTGTTTTTTTTGTTTTTGTTTTTGTTTTTTTTTGCGTAACATGATTTCAGCATGGTTGTCTGTCTGTCTACCTTACACATGCAGGTCTACATGTAGATTACAGCTGCTCCAAAAAAAAAATCGGTATCAGATAGAATTTTTAATTGTGAAACATAAAATAAGGTGCGCAGTATAAAAAGGAAATATAAAAATGTACTTGGAAATATACGGAATGCTGGAAGGTTGTTACATGTATTTCATTATTTCTACACGAACAAACTCTACATAATCCTACTTCCAAAATTAATCAAATATTACCAAATGTTTGCTAAAGCAAACGTCATTTCATTGTTGCATCAATAAAACCCTTGGTAAAGGAAACCTTTGAGTGTGAAATCATGAACCTTCAAAAATGATGAACCTTAAAGGAGAGTGCAGCCCAGACACCAGTGTGCTTCCAGTGAATGAAGAAGAACAAGAAGAGTAAACAGTGAAAGTTTGAGCAAAATCGGACAATCTGTTCAAGAGTTATGAATTTTGAAAGTTTAAGTAAATCCCTATTATAGGGATCCTTGAGTTGGCAACTTTGCCAGCATCTGTGATGTCATCGTGGACAACTCTCCATTCATTTTGTGTATGATTTTTCAAAAAAATTGATTTATATGAAATTTCGAGTCAGAAATCAACATAAATTCTTCCCAAAATGCTTGCAGAATTGATGCAGCCACTTCACACTCAAATGGGAAATCAAAAGAATTTCTATTTTGCTTGAAAATGGAGAAAATGTTAAATTCTGTACATATATTTTGCTCCAACTTTCACTGATTATCTGTCTTGTTCATCTCTATTCCCTACGAGCACACTGATGCCTGGGTTGCATTCTATTTTAATCAAAACAAAGTCAGAAATCGTCACAATGATACATGTACATATAAGTATCCACTCTTATTATAACAATGGGGAAATCCCCAATTAATCCCCCCCCCCCTCCCCTTTAGGAACAGTGTGTAATAGTCTTATGTTAGACATAGTGACGTACTATGTAAAAAGTGCACTCATAAAGAAGTCATCGATGCAAAGCAATCAATGAAGCTTTACTAATTAAAATAACATTTACAGTCGAGATTTATCATGTATCTTTTTTTTTTTGTTCAATGCAGACAAATGACAGGCCAGATGTCAACATGCATCTATGGATTAAACTTGCTATTACCATTTTTTCCTTTTTTTTTTTTCTTTTTTTTTTAGGGGGGGGGTCGACGTGTATGGGATATGTATCACTTCAATAAGGAAAACTAAGCATATACATGTATAGGTAGCCTACAGTACACATGTCCCTTCATGTAATGACATACATGTAGGTCTCGATATGAATTTGTACTTTGGAAATGGGCATCCAGTTTTGAAATTAGATGGTCCAATAGACCATCTAAGTCCAAGCGATATTATTCATCATAAATAATAACTGTCATCACAATATATCATTATTAGCACACAACATGATGTACATATAAACGACTATACACACAAGTACTGAATGACTGTTATGACAACCAAATTTACAACAGCAACAAGAATACCATATATATGTATACTGCATACATGTATATATATATATATACACACATTTACTATGTCTGCAGTTAATTCAAGCTGACAGTGACAACACAAGTAAAGACAATCACTGAAGCATGCAATATGACCTCATCATCATCTTCACTCCTTTGACAATTCACTCAAAATATTACTACTGGTAAAATCATAAAGAAATACCAACAAGAGACATACCAGGATATCAGGAGTGTTCGAAGACAACTGTGACATGAAATTACAAACTAGAGCAGTGAAGAACTAGATGTGCAATGCATTCAGTACCAGTGACCTTGCTTCACACTGTATTGTGTGTATCCTGGTGTAGGATAGGTAGAGCGCTGGTAGGCAATGATGCATGGTTCTGGTATGTTGGTAATGTCAAACAGAACCCGAGGGAAAGTAAGCCGGCACTGGACAGGCTTCAACCACAAGATGGCGCTGTTGACCGTTGACTTGGTTCACCATTGGGGCTCATGCACTTTCGCCTCAGTCACTTTTTTTCATTTAGGTGGATACACTTGCCTTGAACTTATTCAGCTGAGCTTGGATGCAAGGTCTGAAAGTGCTCATACATTACCCACATACAGCGTGAGCAATCTTGTGAGAATCCTTCCAAAAGAGCTTCACCACCATACACTGTGCAGTAACGTGTGCATGTACATGTGTATAGTATCTCAAAAATAAATACAGGCCACAATATGACCTGTAGATAGCATAGGGGCTATTATGTCTCATGGAAAAATAAATAATATCAGATGGTATACATGTACATGTAGTAGTATACTGCACATGATATGCATGCAAGAAAATTGATAAGTCCACAGGGGGCCACAAAGGGGACATGCCCTCCCCCCACCCCCCTTAAAACTAAATCTGACATATGTACATTGCAGTACCTCTAGTACACAAAAATGTACCCCTTCTTGTGTTTATGTACTCCCCTTCCCTTCTAAATTCTAGGTCCCAAAAATGAACCTCAAAACAAAACCCTGCCCATTTTTTTTTTTTTTTTTTTTACAGAATTAGGGATTAGCCCCACCACTATTGGGGAATACAGGTACATGTATCCGTTACTAGTTCAACAGACTACAAATAGTAGTGAAAAGTTTGATTTTTTTAAAAATCCTTTCTTCTAAATTGGAGATATTTGCAAATGAAGAAACTAAAATAAAAAGAAAATAAGAAAAATATGATTTTTATATCGTAATTCCAAACTTTTTCCATGATACACAGTGAGTGAGCCTGAGGTATATGTAAGAACAAAAGGCAATGTTTTTGGTTTCATACAAGTGTGGCCATGTACATGTAACAAATGGCCTTTATCAGTTTTCTAGTAAGTGAATGATGAATGGCTTTCAAGTGGTTTGGGGAGAACCTTCATACACACACACTGTGCAAAAGTCTATTAACCAATTGTCTGCTGGAACCAGTGGTCCCTGTATATAACCTATGGGAATGGGATGATTCAGTGGTCAACGGGTTAAACACGCATCCTGCACATCAGGCAGTGAATCCAGTGTAGAACGACCTCCTTCTGTCCCATCCTCCAACTGTTGAGGTCATATCAAGATCTGACCTAGAATTCCATCCTTCTCAAATCAAAACTTTGAATTCCATTTGTTGATGAAATCAGTCGGAGTGAGTAGGATAAGCAATGGGGAGCGATTGGAGAGACACAAACAAAACTGCAGGAAACTTCTATCAAAGGGACATTCTCATACTGCACTTTTCAAGTACATGTAGGCCTACATGTGCATGTATCTTACAGAGATTATGTTGAGAAGTTCAACTGAACATGCGATTACCATGTTTCAAAGCAAGAAGGTTGCTTTACAAATCAACCAAATCTGGTTGAAAAGCACATGCACTGCATATATACAGTAAATGGGATTGTGGTCACAAAACACAAATATTTAGGCAAAAAATTCGAGCCCTTTCTTGTCATATTTCAAATATAAGAGCATGTGAAGTGTCATCCTTTTCTGGGGATATTTCTACTATGAATATTCTTCCAAACTGACAGTGAAATACTGAGAGAAGCTCACAAATTTTCTTTCCTCTCCTTCCAAGAACTCAAGCAGAAAATGAATAATGTAAGTAAGTTCACATTACTAATGCTATGTTCCCACTATCACCATTTGAGCGGTCTTAATCGTTGAGTAATCGTGGTGATCATATCAGATCTTATCAGATTTTGAGGTCAAATGTAGCAGTCGTGTTGATCATAGAAAAATTTTGGACGGTTCAAAAATTTTCTGCAATAAATACGATTAACTGTCGAATGTGATCATCGCATCAGATCGTATCAAAGCGTGACAGATTGCATCTAATCGTACTTTTAAATCGTGGTTATTGGAATCAAAGACAAACGCATTAAGCTATGTTGGGAGCACATGATCTCCCGTGATCTGTAACAATTTGGAGCCTTTGAGAATGGCACCCAAGGGTACTAGAGACAAAATGGGAAAGGGTAACGCTGCCCCAAACGTGAAAGTTCCACGATCAGCTAGGAATGACCAATCGTGGCATTTGTGACATGTCGCTTGACAGCAGGAACCTAGCATTACTCTCTACTCAAATACCACCAACTAGCAAAATGTGGATTACAGCTCTAAGGATACACACCACTGTACATTAGGTCTCTACTGTACTGCATGCACTCCTTTTTACAATATATGAACTTTATAATGAACATGAGTATACAGTATACAGTGTGGTCACAGAGGCTAATATTCCCTCATCAATATAATACTGTACCCTGGATTAATATTCCACAGTCCAAAATGATGCTGCCATCTGGTGTCAAAATTAACTTTAAATTTCCAGGCAAATTCACCCTTGATATTAATACACAGCCTAAATTTCTGATGTAAGCCAACCACAGCTAAATATATGAGCTCCAGTATCAAAATAGAGTCAATGTCCGCAGACTATATAATGTATATGTACACGTAGCATCACACAAGACCTAGAGTCAGAACCAACCACTGCCTGTAGACCATTTATAAGCTCACTTAAATTAGGAGTAAAGTTATGAAAACATGAGTACATCCACATGATCTGACCCTACAAGATAACTTACAGATTTAAAAAAAAACATCTACATGTATACATGTGCACTGTAGTTAAATTAAAGTTATAGGAACTCTTGTGTAAACCTAACTAGTCTAAAGTCAATATACATGTATGTAAATGGCTTTGCATTTTCCGCTCTCCTATTACACCACTCATTTAGTCCATCAGGAATGCTTTGCGTTAAGCCATTTACGTTAATTGACGTGCAGGGGTTTTCCGCTACTGACAATTAACATAATGGATTCAAATCGCACTTGCTAAGAGTAATCATCAAAGAACTATAGTGAACATGTGCGTATATACTGCATGCAACAGACTTTTACATGTGTTCCATGAATACAAGTAGACAGTGCATTTTTTTTTTATTGCCAATTCAACATATGGTATGCTTCCCCTGGCTTAAAATGCACTCATGTACCATCATTAATATGGCCACATATTCACTGAATATTCAATGTTCAACCTCAGAAGTTGTACACATGTAGTTATTCGATATTCACTAAATAGAAGTGTGAAGTAAATAGTAAAATACACATATTCAATGAGATATTCAATATGCATGGCACAGGGCGTACATCTGAAATGCAGACATTAAGTCATTTTTTGCATAAATGCCTTCATGGAAATACATCTGAAACTTCCTGGATGCTCTACCTTCTGCAAAAAGGTGGTTGCCTGCCCTAAGCAGTCAGAAGGTGTTTTTTTTCTGTACCCCTGTAAGCATAAAGGAGTATATTCTTAAAATAAAATATATCATTTGCCCCTTAAACATGTTGACAGGGCCTGAGTTTGGGGTACCTGTGAACCTCATGGGATGAAGCAAGCTAACTGGTTTTCAGTAGTCCCTGATCCTGATGGACTCTTTGGGGCACATGGCTGCCCAGCCAAAACCTTCAGGCCACTGAACAGTTTCCTCAGCCCCTTGAAAAGAAAGGAACGCATTCTTGACATATTTCACTTGCCCCTAAAAATGTCAACTGGGGAAATCATAATCCCCATGGGATGGGGGAAGTTAACTACTTTGGAGATATACTGATGCTTCTTGACCCCTTTGGATCGGTGGTTGCCTGACCAAACCCATTAGGCCTTTTCTCCATTCTTTTGAACACAAGAGATAAGCGATATTGTGTCTCGCCCACTTGTGAATATAACTACCCCAAGTGCATCTATCACCCAAGTTTGGTTGCCATTGCAGCAACAGTTGCCAAGTTATGCGTCATAAGAGAGTCTCGCAGGTAAACTTTAACATTAGACCTCAAATGACCTTTGACCTTATCATGTGACCTCTGACAGCACCCTTACATGAATGTACCCCAAGTGCATCTATCACCCAAGTTTGGTTGCCATTGCAGCAACAGTTGCCAAGTTATGCATCATAAGAGAGTCTTGCAGGTAAACTTTAACATTTGTGACGGACGGACGATGGACAGACAGACACCATTTTTATCCCTACATCTTGCCTCCACCTCCGGTGGGCGAGACAAAAAAGGAGGGTGTGGCTGTTGATTTGGGGGTACTCATTAAAGCTTAGGGCAAGCTTTGGGCATCCTCAACCCTTTAAGGCTGGCAGTTACCCGGCTCAAACTGTCAAGCCTTTGGGATCATGACAAACCATTGACTTTGGGGTTGTTGTGATGCTCCTCTCTCTTTTACAGGTGGTTGCTGGGCTCAAACCATCAGGTTTTTTTCGATACATGCACCTTAGACCAAAGCAGAAAGGCATAAAATAGAATGTGCTCTTAAAAATGTGATGAGGGGACCCTTGAACCCATTAGCGAGGGTGAACTAGTTTTAAGGTTGCCCTGATTCTTTTTTACCCTTCTGCAGCAGGTGGTTGCCATGCTCAAGCCATCAGGCTTTTTCTATACCCCTTTGAGCATAAAGGCATGTTTTCTTGAAATAGAATGTACCGGTTGAATGGGCTACCCTTAACCCCTTTGGGCCGGGCCAGGGCAAACTAATTAGTTTTAAGTTGCCCTGGTCATCCTCTACTTTCTAGGGTTAGTCATCGCATTCCAAGCTGTCAGGATTTCTCTAAAAAATTTAACCCAAAGGAGTTTATTACTCCTTTAGAGAATATTATTTGCTCCATCCCCCCCCCCTGAAAATGTTGAAAATGTCAATTTGGAACACCCTTAAACCCCAGAGGCCAGGGCAATCTCACTTCTTATGGGATGCCCTACTGCTCCTTTGCCTTTTGGGGCAAGTGGTAGCCTGGCATATGTCATCAGGCTGTATCTATACTCCTTTCAACACAAAGGAGAATATTCTTGAAATAGAATATCATTTGCCCCTTCAAAAAAATGTCATTTGAGTACCCGTAAATTCCAAGGGCCGAGGCAAGCTGACACGTTGGTTTGTCCTGGTCTTCCTTGATACTTTGGGACAGGGCAGTGCCTGGAACAAACCATCAAGCTTTTTCCCTATCCTTTGGAACAGAAAATAGGGCTTGCCCCAACAATACAGTTTAGTTACCCTTACCCATGACTGAGGCAAGCTACTTTGGGTTGCCTCCATTCTCTCGACCATTCGAAGCAAGTGTTGCCTTGCTCAAGCCGTCGGGCTTTTTAAATGTACCTATGAATACTAAAGGTATGTTCTTAAAATAGGACATCTGTCCTTAAAATTGTTGACTATGGTATTCTTAAACTCCATGAGTCAGGGCAAACTAATTGTTTTGGCTTTTCCTGCTCCTCTCAACCCTTTGGAGCTGGTGGTTGCCTTGCCCTAGCTGTCAGACCATATCCCTGTCTGAACACAAAGGAGCACATTCTTGAAAGACAACATACATGTATCATTCAAACCTAAATAATCTTGACTGGGGTACCCTTAAACTCCATGGGCAAGAGAAAAACTAACAAGTTTTGGACTGCCCTGGTCCTCCTCAACCTCTTGGGGCAGATGGTTGTCTAGCCCAAGCCACCAGGGTTTTCCAATACCTCTCAGAACACACATGTAGGAGTATATTCCTGAAATAGAATATAATTATTTGCCCCTGAAATATCCATTGGGCTATCCTCAAACCCTATAGGCAGAGCAAGCTAACAAGTTTTGTGCTACCCTGACACTCCTCTAACTTTGGGGTGAGTGGTTTCCTGGCCAAAACCATCAAGCTTTTTGTAAATATACCCCTTTGAACACAAAGGTGTGTGTTCTTAAAATAGAATATTTCATTTGCTCTAAAGTGTTGACTGGGATACCTAAAACCTTAAAAGTTTCCATGGCCTTCCTTGACCTTGTAAGGCAGGCAGTTGCCCAGCCTTAGCTTTTTCTATATCCTTTGTCGGTGCAAGCTAACTACTTCTGGGTTGCACTCATGCACTTCCATTCTTTGGGGCATGTGGGTAACCTGGCCTATCTATACTCCTTTGAACACAAAGGAGTATATTCCTTTAAAAATATACATGTAAGTATCATTTGAACGTAAAAATGTCAATTGAAGAATCCTTAAACCCTACAGGCAGGTGGTTGCCTGGCCCAAGACGTCAGGCTTTTTCCCTATCCCTCTGAACACAATGTATATTTCTGATAGAATATATCATACACACCTATGTTGATGGGGTACCTCAGACCCCATGGGCTGGGCAAATCTACACATAAATACTTATGGGTTGCCTTTCGGCTCCTTTAAATTTTGGGGCAGGTGGTTGTCTGGCCCAAGCTGTCACACTTGTTCTATACCACTTTGAGCACAAAGGAATGTATTCTGGAGCGTTTGCCCCTAAATAATTGTTGAATGGGGTACCCTCAAACTCAAAGGGTTGGGGCAAGCTAAGGAGCATGGGATTGCGCTGGTTCTCCTCAACGTTTTTTTGGCAGACGGTTGTCCAACCCAAGCTGCCAGACTTTCTCTCTAGCCCTTTGAACATACATGTAAAGGAGTATATTCCTGAAATTGATTATATGCCCCTAAATTTTCCATTGGATTACCCTTTAACCCATGGGCTTGGCAAGCTAACAAGTTTGGGGGTTGTCTTGATGCTTCTTGATCTGTTAGGGCACATGAATGCCTGGCTACAGCTGGCAGACACTAAAGGCCTTTTTAATGCACTACCCTACCTGTGAACTCCATGCACCAGGGCAAGTTGACCTTTTTTTGCAAGTGCGCTTAGTCTTACATGATCTGCAGTGCAGCCGGTGTTAAAGTAACTTGAAAAGGCACGCCATACCCCAATGAAACCCCTAAAAATCCCTTATTCTTGAATAGTGAATATCGAATATACAACTGTAGGGAACTGACTTCATTTGTTGCATATAGTGAACAGCAAATATGCGACCAAAGAGGTCTCTGTTCTACAATTTCCTTGTGCAACCGACTGCTCATGCTGAATATCCAATATGGAATATGTGCCTATAAACTTCACAGTTAAAGAAGTTGAAAGCATGCCCCCATCCCCACCCCTCCTTCTCCAGTTTACATCTTTCTTTTGCAGAGAAGGATAGAGTTTTTATAATATGATAACCATTTGGTTTTCTTCTCTGAGATTATTTTACGGCAAATAATAAACTAATTATAGCTCTTCACAAATTTAAAGAATCTTAAGGACTTCTTTTGCTACCTTGCTTGAGAAAGATTCTTGTGTCCCCCCCCCCCCCCCCTCCACTTGGCCAAGAATCCAGGATCAGCATATTCTTTTTTAAGGCAGAGGTATGGTACACATGAAGGCAGATGTACAGATGATATGTGGCTTTGTTTGCTCTTTGCTCTATCCCTACTGTTTGGCTTGTCACTCAATTATTTAATCAAGAAATCAAATATTAAGGGGTAATGAGTCAAACAGAGCAATCAGCTTTCTACCTTCTCAATAGCAATGTGGGGTACATATATAATGCTTTATAGCACAAGAGCTAATTCATACACAGACCATGGATGTACATGTACATTTGCACATTTGTAAATTTGTAGGTCAAGGTGATGCAACAGAGAAAAGATCCAGAAAATCTCGTCAACCCTCCTGTCTTAATTCATCTTTCTGGCGGCGAACAAGCCGAAAATAAGGGGAGGAAGGAGGAATGTTTACAAGTACATGTAAATGGGGTGTTTACTACTGAAAATCCTAATCTACATGTATGTCAGATATGCCTTACTTAAACATATATCCTTAAATGCTAGATTCCCATGGATGGATAGCAATGTGAGGTGGACAACACTGTAAAAAGATTGGCTAGTAAGCCTCCAAGAACACTGTACAAGGAAAACAGGTCTTTCTTCTTTTGTCCCATTTTGTACATGACCAGTTACAGGTCATACATGTAGCACCTCAAAAGCAAATAAAAACTCAAGAAATTAAAATGGAACACCAGAAGGTTGTGTTCTACCCGTGATTCACATGGGGTTTCTCTGAACTTTTAAGTGTTGCATGTTGCCTGGTATGTGAACAACACGAGGCTGCCCTAGCAAAGCTCGTTTCTTGTCTGAGTACATCAGAGAGATGTAACATGAAGAAAATGTGTTATGATTGGGCCAGTGGGCTGCCATTAGAATATCCTCCATCAGTCCTCCTTGAAGAGAGTCCAAGAGTTCACCATGCCTCCACTATCATGGGTTCTGACCCTTGGTGCAGGATCACACTCCTCTGATTTGGTTTGAATTGAGGGCTGTACCCCAGCCCTGTGTGGAGGCATCCGTCAATATCACCACAGATGAGTGACAGTTATGAAATAGTTGCCTTGTGTGCAGGACGGAAGGAAGCAGCCAGCCACCACTGAATCGCTTCTCTGTTCTTTGGTATTATTGGGGTTTGCATTTTCTTCGCTTTCACAGCGTAGCAGTAGAATTTGAAGAATTACGTTTGGAGTACCGGTAGCCTCATCCTCAGCCTCCAGTGGGGAACCGTAGCCACCAGACTCACCAGGAGACCCAGGAAGATCTCCCCTACTTTTAATGCTAAGCATTTGCTGGCTAGGAGTTGCTCTGCCACTTCCCAAGTTCCTGAAACGTGATGGGGAAGTCTTGACTTCTCCCAGTTGATCAAACCTACATGTAGGTTTGTGGCTAGGGAGATTTTGATATTCACATGTCTGTGGAGGGACTCTTGTGAAGGGGCAAGAATCATCCAGTCATCTAAATAGAAAACCTTCACTCCCCTTCTTCTCAACTCTGCTGCAACCACTCTGACAATTCTTGTAAAAATATGTGTGGCAGAAAGAAGTCCAAATGGGAAAGCTTCATAAAGAGCAGTTTTCTCTCCCACAGAGAAGTCAAGAAGATGCTGTGTCCCCCTTGCTATGGGGATGTGGAGATACAAAGTATACATAATACATTTGCTAAGTCTAATGAGGCTGCATATTCGTTGGGTCAGATTAGAGGAAGCATTCTGGAGGGGCACTCCATTTTGAAGGGTTTGCTTTCTATGAAGCTGTTTAGAGGTCTTAGCTTCAAGATCATTCTGAATTTTCCAGACTGTTTTTTTTTTTTTTAAAGTTAAGAAGACATATGAAAGAAGGAGGTTTCGGTTGGAGTATGCTTGGCAAATTGCATTTTGGATTTCCAGTTCCTTCATTCTGCTTTGAGGAACTTGCACACTTTTCTAGTGTGTGAGGAAGGATACTAGTATTTAATTGGATGTCACAAAATCTTGGATCAACCTCAATATGACAGCCGTGGTGAACTTTTTTAGTACAAATCTGTGACGTGTCTGACGTTATGGAGTCCCAATTTCTTGCAAAGAATTGAAGTCTTCCTCCTATTGAAAAGATGAGTGAAACAGCCTGGTCAGGGAGTCAGAATCACCGTCTATTAAAGGAGGAGTGGTGTTGGGATGTGGAGATGGGCTTGCTTTATCCACAAAAAATACTGTAGCCGCCCTGTTTTCTCTGTAATTTCCTCTCCCTCTACCCCTGGATATGTGGGGCTATGTCTCGACTCCCTGATAGGGGCTTGCTGACAAGAGTGGGAATGTGATGAGGAGAGGTGTTAGAAGATAGCCTGTACACTGTCTTATAGATCAAGGCTAAGATGGAGGAATCACGCACCTCCTGGAGCCAGCCATCAGAGGGGCCTTCTCTGCTCACAAGTAATTTTTCCAGGGTTCAGGTGGCATTCTTCTTCCACCAAGACCAACTGATGGTCAATTTGCATGTATTTTCTATTTCTAGATTTGAAGGAGTCATGCCTAAAGGAAGATCTCTTGGCCTTGGCATTCCTTACCCACAAGGTTGCCTCTGGGACTGACAGGCTCTTCAAAATACTTTTTGTAATCTAATTTGTTGAAGCAATAATTTCTATTCACCTTGAAGTAGTGGGTCATTTGTAAGTTCTCTTATCGTTCAGGTACTGCATGCAGAAGGTGAAGGTTTTATCAAGCTTTACTACACCCGCATTCTTTGGGCATCTCCCGAGTTCAGAGTCAAGACAAAAACATTGGCTTTGTATCCTCAGCTTACATGTAGGAATCTGCCCTTACAATGTAGCTGAGGGCAATATTGACGTAGCAGACTGCTTCGTATTGTCTCTCGATTCTGACAGGGTCCCGATATTCGATGGTGGATCGTATGTCGGAGTGAGGGCTAGAAGTTCTTACAATGTCACTGCTAACACCACCCGCTTGCTCCACAGACCCTGCCCGAGGGAAAAATTGTCATATCGGTGGGATGGGAAGCACTACCATGGGCACTGCTATGAAGGCTATTGTCTTGTCCTTCAGATTCCCTTTCAGAAGGGACTACTCCTGTAGGCTGTTAGATTTATTTGTATTCCTAACAGGGATTTTAGAATCTCCCGTTACTTTCAACATTATCACCATCAGGGATTTACATGTAGGACCTTTGTGGCTTTTGTGCTTTCTATATTTGTCATGAAAGGGGATTTTGGGACCTCCTTTTTTTCCTTCATTTAGCCCTCTATTGTTTCTGTCCATATCACTGACAGGGATTTCCAGACCTCTGTTATGGCTATGATTTCGCTTGGCAGGGAGTTTATAATCTCTACCCCTAGATATGTCGTTCAACCATTTGGGCCGTGATTCTGCAGTCTGAGAGCAAAACATTTTGTCTTGGTCCTCTATTAGACAACAGTAACCATCCCTTTAAGTACAAATCCATCCTCGAAAGAGGGATGATGAACACTGGTAGAAAAGCGAGCAGGAGCCCCAAGAACTTTATAGGTTTGGGCTCTGGCAAAAGATAGAGGAAGTAACCCATGCAGCAAGGGGCTCTACAGTGGAGCCTTTAAAGTGGGCAGCAGGGTTTTCTGCTGTAATGTGCAGGGCTATGTGATCTGCATTTGAAGACCTTTCTTATTTCAAGAGAAATCCTAAACTCTGGTTTATTCGAACAGGACAATCAAATAGCAATTAAGGGTATAAGCAAATATAGCATTTCTGACACTGACTACATGTAAGCTTTTCTCAATCATTGAGAAATCTCTCTATACTACTACATGTAACTCTAACAAAAAAAAAAAAAACGGCCAATAATTTCCCATTTATTCTCAATCAAATCAAAGCAGTCATTTGATCTAGTTTGCGATATTACTTATAAAGAAAGAGTAATATATGACAATGAAATACACATGAAAGCATGAAAATACCCTCAAATAATTTTGTGTACTCTGCAGAACGAGGTCACTAAGTAATCAAATCAAGACCAAGAACACAAAAGAAAGTCCAGCAAAGTGGTCACTTGAACTGTTGTTTGCACATTTATGGAATATTTGAGGTCATTTTTATTTTTGCCTTTTCATAACAAGTACCAGTGCATTTCAAGTTTTATACAAGCAAGCTATTTTGCAGTCCAATATAAAACTTGATCATCTTTTATACGCAAGAGCACAATCCTGTTTAATCAAATCGTCCCTGTTTTCACAAAGTGACAGATACAAGAAAAATTGCAAATTTTTCAATTTTGAGTTTTTTGCATATTTGGACATCTTTCACTAACATGTTGAACCTCACAGAGTTTCAGACCTTAATAATGTCTAATTACATAACTATGGCAATGATGTCAACAAGAAAATACCTAGTAAAAGGATTTCCTGTTTTCACGAAATGACGGCTTTCAGCCATCCCGTATGTTTTACGTGTACGGCTGAGTTCTGTCACTTCGTGAAAAAATAAAAGAGCGCATCTTCGATCTGAATACATGATCGCGCACAATTAGGTCGAGTGCGCGCTCATCAAGTCCCATTTGTTTAGCACGTGTGCGGCTGAGTTGCGTCACTTTGTGAAAACAAAATCACAGTGGGACCTTGGATTTTGTGTTTTCACGAAATGACGGCAATGTTTACATCTCGTTTTCTTCTAAAGGAATATGCAAATTATTAATAGTGAACATTGTCCAGTATATGCCCTATACAAGGATATAAAATTTATTCACCATTCATACATTAAAGAGGTTGAGATTGAGGTTTGAAACTTTGAAAGCAATTAACTCAAAACTAACTTTTTTAAAGTTGCGCGCTCATCCTTCACTTCGTGAAAACGGGGACGAAATTTAGTCACATTAACCCATAGCATTAGTGTCTTCTTTTAGTGACACTTTTGCAGTATCCTTTGATCTAGAATGCTAGGAACTACACATGAAATAGAAATAACTTGCAAATTTGAGGAGGGAAAACTGATTAACCCATAGAGGTCCAGAGCTTTCTTGAGGTCTAAATTAATGATTTTCAGTCCTCAAATTGGCAACAAATATTATTTTTTTCCACTCTTACATAGTTTGAAAAAAATAAATATGGATATAACATGAGCCAAAATGAATTATAATTGTAAAATTTAATCAAACATTGCCAATTTGAACATGGAAAGAGGGATTATGTTACATTCACTGCATTGCCAATTTAGGGAGTGGAATGATTAGTTACAATTAAACTGCTCTTTTTCGAGAACGCCACACTATACTGCATTGGAAATGGACACAAATTTTTCAGTGAATTTTTCTCTTTCTGCTGATTTACAATGTTTAGTGCCCAGCATTCTGGACCAACAGATACTGCTTAAGTATCTCCTAAAGGAGACACTGTACCTCTATGGGTTAATATAGCTCCTAAGAAACCTCTGTACTGTTATGGGTTAATGTCTCAAGTATTCAGGTAACTAACCATAAAATCACGAACAGGACTGTAGATTTGATGTTTATATAAATTGCAGGTCAACATATAATAAATAGGTATTTATTACAAGCATGTGGTAGAGGAGTAATATAGAAAATCTGAAGGAAAAAAAATCTGTTTTGTCATTATTCCTACTTTAGTAGGACCTAAAAGCATAATTTTGTCACTAGACACTAGATGCATACTACATGTACATGATCTACACGTGTAGATGTACATACATTGTAGGTCATTGGAAGGTACATTGTACAAGAAGTAGTACAAACTGGTACTGTTTCTGAGGTCCTGCCAAAATTCACAAATCTCCCTTGAGATTTCTCATTTAAGTGGGACCTTAAGGAAAGCTGATGTCTACCTGGCAATTGAGGAAGTTATACAGGAAGGACTTATCCCCAGATACATCCTCTCACTGAAAGCATGCACAACAACTAATCCGCTCCCTTCCCAACAATGACTGGCTCCTTAACTTACTGCCTATGAGAAATGGGCAACTCCTCTTTGGAGGTTGTTGAGATTTTCAAATTTGGCAGTAAACGGGTTAAATTCTATGTTGAGCCAGGACTAGAAGAAGTGGATCGGCACAAATCCTCATTAATCTTGAGGAAATGCTATTAAAAATAGAAGAAAAAATGGGAGGTACAACACTGTTCTATGGGTGAGGATAAATCAAGCACTGTCTGTATTTCATGTTCATTGTACATTGCAATTAACTGAAGACTCGAGATTTAATGCATAAGATTAAGTGTACCATCTACTCACAAAGGACCGTTGCCATGGAAACAGATTCCTTTAGCAGGTGATTGCCTTGTTGGGAACTTGATACTCTTCACGAATATAAAACACAATCTGATGTGCAAGCAGCATGAAGATGTAATCTCTATTTGAAATACATGTATCACTCTTCTTCATCATATGTTATATTTTCTTCAAAGAAAAATGAAATTGAAGAACTTCAATCATGGACAAAACAAAAACAAAGAGTATCTTACATAAAGAATGTAAATTACTACTGAACATACTTGAAGTGGACAATTCATGTTGATCTTTAGAATTTTTTTTAAAAATCCTTGAATTCTGTAACCTTTCAGGATTTTATCAAACTATTACCAACCAACCTATTTCAGTATCTTATTTCAAACTCTGTATGTACAAGTTCTATGGGTCCTCTACTGTATACTGCACACTGTGCCTGACAATTTTCTAGTAGGAGACAACCCTTTTTTCCCCAACAAAACTTGTTGAGAGCCAGCCAGAGAGCTTAACATTTTAACCTTTTCTGCTAAAGTAAACTTCAGGCCAATTGTGCAGTATTCACATTCATAGGCAGAAAATTCTATCAAAAGAAAACTCAACCACAGTCAATACACCAAGTCACATTTTACCCTTTCAGCTCCAAGCAAACCGGGCTATTCTTTCCTTTTCTGTCCATTTTTGTTGGTCCAGTTTCCCACTTACGGGGGTTTTTTTTATTCTACTCCAGAGGCTGGAGCCTTCTGAGGTTGGATGTGATGTATCGGCTATTCAATTAATCCAGACAGTAACAGGTAATGGCAGCAAAGTCAAGTAAAAATTAAAGGCACTATCTACATTGTAACTTTTGAAAACTGACTACAAAGTTACTCGATAACATCATATTCTGAAGCTAGAACTGTATGGATGGTGACAAGGAATGACAAGGAATGAAATGTATGGCATATCATTAATTTGTATTACAAATCAGTTAACTTTCCTTAATCAAACATTGATCATACACATGTACATGTATGTCAAAGTTGTTTTTTTTTTCTTTACAATGTAAAACTATAAAGCTACAGAAGTCTGCTTCTTTCAATTACATTTGCAGATAAACTCCAATGTCAGTCAGATGTTTATAAAAGGGGTTGAAATACAGGGGTATCTGCTGGATTTTGTGTTCTTTTATGCCAAATCTTGTACTGGTACCAAATAATCATCAATTAAAGTTAGTTCCCGTTAAGCAAAGCAGAATTCAAAACTCATCACACCAACTGGTCAAAGTGCTCAATTAACTTTTTAATTGATGAATATGTGTACATGTAGGTCTGTACATGTACACACATAGATGTACACTGTAATACAAACATACATGTGCCAGTAAATATCAAAACGATTGCCCTGTAACTAAGGACAAACGGGAGACCTACTAGTACCACCATAAACTCACGGACAAAGAGATATTTTGTCGTTTTAGTTTTTATAGTGATGGTCATTCATCTTTGAATATTTATGCCAATTTTGTCCTTACAAAAAAATGTATGGCTTTGAGATACCTGATACATTGCAGACTGGCAGAAGCCCAGAAAGTTTGCAAACTTTATGCTTTGGGCTTCTCGGAGGGGGGGCAACTGCAATAGACCCTCAACTGACCTTATGCATATGACGTCATAATCTCATAGCGCCCTCCCTCACAGGCTACAGGAATACGCGTAAACGGAGTTGTCAGAGATGCGCCAGCTGCAGATCACAAACGCGTGTAAGGCAATGGCCTCAGCCTCTAAGATGGCAGCGCTATGACGTCAATGCATAAGGTCTATATGTTGACAATTTAACATTATTGAATTTCAACTTTTCTGATTAAACTGTTGGGGATTTATACAGGTACAGGAAGTTTTCTGTACAGTCGTTAAATCTGATCTGATCAGGGTATTCAGAAATGATGCAAATACAAACCATCTTAGAGTGGTGTAGTTGCACATAGTCCACTGGTACACTGTACAATAGAGATTAAAAATTTATTTAAAAAAACATGCTTACAACCCTTCATTATAGATAGCTATTCTCTTTTCTTTTTCCCCAATTCACCATTCATAGCTTTTAAAGTTAAATGGTTTCTATTTTGCCATTATGGCAGAACAGGTTTTTAGAGCAGTTTAAATGTTATTTAATGCATCACACATGAACAATGCCTACAGAGAGTGAGCAACAGAAGAGCAGAACCCATTCAAACTTGTTTCATCCCAGGAATCACTCCGATAGAGTTGTCTGGATTCACCGAACCTTGATACACGCAGTATGAGCTTTTACAATGTACATGTACATGCAGGTTAAATCTGGTAAACAAGTGCATACAAAAGTATTATAAAGGAAAGGAATCTTGAGGAACAGTTAGCAATGCTGTACACCCCTAATAATGGCTTATAAACCAACTAAGCAGTGCTAAATGTACACGCTATGGTTCAAATGCAAGAACCTGACAGTATGCAAATCTATCTCTAAAACACTACATGTATACACGTACACATACATGTAGGTTTAAATATATTGTAGACTTCTAGAAGTGGTTAACAATTGATGAGCAGACCTAGTTTCAGCACTCATCAGTGGATTACTGGCAAAGGAAACCATCCTACATGTAAGAAGGCAATGCAGGAATTCTGTCTGCTCCTACAATTACAAGTACAATGGAATTGCCCTGAAAGGGACAACTTAAAGGTTATGAAGGCCTACAGTTTTGGTACATGTAGGCCCTCAAAATGGTTTGTCAAATTTCTTTACCTTTAAACTGGTCAGTAGCAGGATAATAGTGAAACTAGGACGCTGTGAAGTTTTTTCCTTCTCAAGCTGAATATCAGACAAATGAGAGGCAATCTTTTTTTAAATCTCTGGTCAGCGAGGTAAAATCCAAACAACATCCATGTGCATGACACAATACCAGCACATGTAAGACCAATGCGAGTTATGTTTACGAGACAAGCGCAACAGAGCACTGTGATCACTGTGCGGAGAGCAGTTGACAGCAGGGGTCCTCGCATAAGGCAGGAGTATTTCGTTCTACATGTACTGTGTTCACTTCAGATATGTACACAATGATCACCAGAAGTCATGAATAAAATATCACATACTCTACATGTACATGTATATATCTTGTAAATGTAATGAAAGACAGACAATATGAGATTACCGGTACATTGTAAATTTAATCAGTTCCAACTTCCATGCCAATTTTCTTTACTACCAAAGCTGTACATGAGCTTTGTAATAAAGGTTTGTGTTTTCTTTTTTTCTTAAAGGGTAAGTCCACCCTAGAAGTTTCTCTTTCAATAGAAGGAGATAAATTTGAACAGCATTTTAAAAAAGAAATGAGCAAAATCGGTCAAAGAATAAGAAAATTACACTCATTTACATTTTCTAGTAAACTACCCTTGGCTCTGCAAATTGGCAACACTGATGACATCATATGCGAGCAGGTCTCCATTCACTTTGTATGTACACGAAATTTCACATTTTCTTAATTTTCTTGGAAGTTACACATTTTCATACCCCATAGTCAAAGTATGTTATGTAAAAAGCAATTCTTCTGAACATACATTGATGATGGGGGTTAGAAAATGTGTAACTTCCAAGAAAATTGAGAAAATGTGAAATTTCATGTACAAAGGGAATGGCGACCTGCTCGCACATGATGTCATCAGTGTTGCCAATTTGCAGAGCCGAAAGTAGTTTACTAGAAAATGTAAATGAGTGTAATTTTCTTATTCTTTGACCGATTTTGCTCATTTCTTTTTTAAAATGCTGTTCAAGTTCATCTCCTTTTATTGAAAAAGTGAAATTTCTAGGGTGGACTTACCCTTTAAGACACAAGGGGACAGGGTGCTGCTACATTAATGAAAGTACAAACAGTTGCTAATATTTGGGAAGAGATCATGAATTTACGATTTCAAAATTACATCATGTAACCACTCATACTCCTGCCTTTGAACTTGAAGCATTGGCTGGAAAACACACATACTCCACCCTGTCAGGCTACATGTAGGTGGATCACTAATCAATTGAGAAAGGTGTCAAACTTTCACTAGCACAGCAGAAAACAGGTGAAGCCACAAAGCAAATTTTGAGAAATTCCTAGATTATGTGTAAAACACATTGACAGTGGATCCATACATGTACATGTACTTAACCTTCCCAATACTGTTCTGCCACTGGCTGAACTACCATTGACCCTCTTCACATGACTTAACCCAAATTACTGAGGTCGAAATCATCAGCCTATGCACTCCAAAGTTATTCAGAATCATTCAATCATATGCCACTATCAAAAGCACAAAGTATTTCTTGCAATGACAAAATAATGGCACAAAAATAACCTCACACTGTCAATGGCCCCGAAAAATACACACTAGAGTGGCTGCTTTCCAAGTGCAGACAAAGAGCTTACTATTGTTTCAATCATATGGTCCACACATTTGTTCACAGTAAAACCTGTGTATAAAAAATGCAAAGAAGATACACCTATGTACAGGGTGTTCATAGTGATGTGAAGTGAAGACAAAAACAAAACTGGTCTTAAAAGAAAGGTGGTCTTTGGGGACAGGTGGGGTTGCAGAACACATGCTCTGCATCAATTTTCATACACTTACTGAATCAAAGATATGTTTACCAAGTATTCAGTAAGTATTAAGGATTGATGCAGGGCACCTGATCTTTAAAGGCATTGGCTAACTTTGTGAGCAGCCAATTAAAAAAAAATTTTCAAACTAAGATGAAACATGTATATGAGTATGTGTATTTATACTAAAAAAACCCTGAAACGAACCATAATTTGGAATGAAAAACTGTAAGTTAGACGCAAACTGTGATTTTATTAATTTTTGTCTCAGAGACGAGTAAGAGGACCATTCTGCTCGATTTAAAAAACACCACTGTAGGCCTGTATCTTTGATGAAATAAAGCCCAGAACATACACTTGTTGGCTCAAGATCACCACAGATGGTCTATTATAAATACAGGCTTGACTGAAGTTGCTAGTGTGTATCATCATGGGTCTATATACAAGAAGTACAATGTACACCATACACCTACAAACTGCATTGCAGTCATGTTTTTCATAAACATAGTAATGGAAGATGATATCAACTGTTTGTTATCTCATGTATGTGAGTTATGCTGGATTTGGGCTTAATCTGTTTGTGGAGGAGGAACTGAATTGGATTGTATCAATGAACTTTGTGCTCAGTGGCTTACCAGGAAGGAGCTGATGACTGATATCAAATTTGCAAAACAAAATCTGACACACTACAAAAGCACTTGCATGCCTCTCTAAAGCAAATACAGACACCATTATTCACCATTGATTACGACTTGAAAGCTCAGCTGTCCAGGAGGGATTTGGAATGGAGTACAAACATACAATACATATACGGTACATGTATATGTACAGTACATCCTCTAAGACTGAACCCAAACATACACAAGACTGAAGACTTTAGTGATCATTCCTAATTTGAGTCAATAAAACATAGAACAACAACAAACAAACAAACAAACAAACAAACAAAATAAAACATACTGAAAACTGGACACAATGTATCTCAGATTCTCATTGCTTGCATGTAGGTACATTGTATTAACAAAACCATGAATATTTGAATATGTGGATCATTACTGACTGCAGTAGATATACAATGTATACATGTAGAGATTTCTAAACAAAGAAAACATGCTTGTCTGTTGAAATAAAAATGGACGGTTAAACAATGATATTTAACCATCTGTCTCTCAGATAATTTGTACAAAGAATGCAGTCACTAGTACAGTGCTACAGACTATACACGTAGTTTATATCTAAGACAGGCACACCATATTTCCAGAGAGGTCAACATCACTGATTAATGTAAAAATTATCAACAACAACAACAAAAATTTCACCAAACAATCTATTCCTTTTGACTTTGCAATCTACAATAAATTTATCTGACCTATCAACCTATGAAATTACAAATCAATCTCAATTGGAAGGGATCTTGAAAGGGAGCATAATGCCAGTATAGACTGTAAACCCTTCCATACAAATTTGGCATTCCATTCTCCTTTATGAGCGCAATCAGTAACAATTCCAGAGAACAAATCCAGCCTTGAGCTGACATACATTTGGATTTTCAATGTGACCTGTAGATGCTACATGTATCTATTTTTAGGTGGGAATAGACACAAATGTAACCAGAGTG
Source organism: Echinometra lucunter (assembly GCA_029962745.1). Lineage (NCBI taxonomy): Eukaryota > Metazoa > Echinodermata > Echinoidea > Camarodonta > Echinometridae > Echinometra > Echinometra lucunter. The sequence goes on from CM057154.1 coordinate 3,181,416, forward strand.
CATTAAACCATACATACTTCTTTCATGTGTGCCGCAAAGGAACCACCCGTTGCCTTAGTACAGAAAAACGGTGGTCCCTGTATGGGAGTTTGAGAATTCAGTAGTCGATGGGTTAAAAATGGTAACCATGCACATGAGATTTACTTTTATTCTCAGGCAAACAGAAATTTGAGACTTATCTTCACGATCCACATTCAAGTACTGCCATGAATCATGTAATACATGTGTACATGATGATGTTTGTACGGTGCTATTTTGGATTTGCAATTCTAAGCCGCAAGGTGGTGATGACACATGGAAACATCCTCCTCATGGCAAATCTCTCTCTCTCTTTCTTTCTTTCTTCTCTCTCTCTCTCTCTCTCTCTCTCTCCCTCTTTCTTTCTCTCCCTCTCTCTCTCTCTCTCTCTCTCTCTCTTGCAATATTTCAGTCTACCCCTCTTTCATACTCTCTCCCTCTCTCTCTTTTCTCCATCCCCTACAACCCTCTTCTTCCCAACATGTACGATACTTGTACCGCCAAACAGCTTGAAGTCAACTATATCTACAGGTGTGTGCCAGAAGTAGAATCATCGATCCTGCTCTAATTACACAAGGGGGTTTTCTATATCCTGCCATAGGATGATGATCCCCCTTGATAAGACACAAGTTTGCGGCTCAGTATGACTTCTGAATCACCTCTAAACTACCCGATGACCCAGTTCTCACTGCTCAAGCTTAGTGAGCACACTTGCTTACATGTACCTTTCAGGGCTTTTACTAAACACACAGGTCGCGTCGCGCTGGAAACACTCAGGTACGGGTCACGCTCGCAGGGTATGGAGCGCCAAGAGTTAACCAAGTTATTTGGCCCCCTTAATAGTGTCAAAAGTTCACTAAAAACTTTATTTCTTTAAAGAATTCACGAACATTGAGCCATTTTGTTACAAAATGAAATGCAACAGACGATTTGCAACAAAAACCTCCTTAATATGAATAAACAGACAGGATTTATAATCATGATCTCTCATTAAGTCTGCAATATTCACTTCGCCTGGGCATTGACTTTGTTTTTGTTTTTGTTTTGTTTTTTTTTTTTCATTACAAACACTTTGTGCATACCAGAGGGCGGGAAGATCAGTTTACCAGAATATGTTCGTGGACGAGGCTTTCAGGATTTGGGTTTTACTTTACTGTACACTGAATGCAGTTTTTGGACCGAATAACCTTAACACTTGGCGGACCATACCCAGCGAGCCGCGACCCGAGTGTTTTCCAGCGCGACGCGACCCGAGTGTTTAGTAAAAGCCCCTTTCAGCAAACATCAGCTTCATGTACTGTACAGCAAGCTACAGGTCCTGTACAGGTGTATCTTTGAATGTATGAGAAGCCTTCACTGTACAACCTTAAAGATGCTAGGTCGTGGGCTTTCATGCAGAATATGACACCATGGGTGCTTACCCAATAACAGGTGTTGTCCATCACTGTGAGTTTTATGACCAACAGACCTTACGTAATGCTGTGTATACTTCACCCTTTCCCCATATGGCAAAGTCATTATCTCACTTTCCCTGGCCCAAGAATGCCCGAAGCAGGCCGAAGAATGTTTGTGGTGGGACAGCTTGTTTTGCTGTGCTCCAGAAATGTAGCTCTATTACAGGTATTTTTCACAAAGTCTGGTGTCAGCAAATTATGATCCATTCCCCATGAAAGCACACGACATAGCGTCTTTAACTTACATGTAGATTTAGACATGAAACTAAATCAGTACTTACTGATTAATCTCATCATTTCCACATTCAAAAGTGTGGGTAAAGATATCTTCGCACTTTATTATGCAAAAAGATCATCATTTACAGGAGAAAATGGCAGTATCAAATTCAAAGCAAAAACAAGCATGCCATAAATGCATGTCTGTAGACTCATTCCACATGTTTTCAAACTTAAAGACAGTATTTTGAAGCTTGTAATTGGATCAATAATTGCTATCACAACACATTTTCTAAATATTTTAACTAATGACTGTTTTCTGGTCCATAGTTAAGCTGATGCACAGAGTTTTTTAGTTTGTCCAGATTATACTAATGAACCAGCAAGTTTATGTTACATTCATATTGGTAACATTGTCATAAAGTGATGAAATGGGAAATTTCAAACAGAAGAACAAAGTTTTTAAGTTAGTCATACTCATACTCAGAGACATTCTATTTCATCAATCATGTATAGTCCAACTTACACACATGTACTACATGTACATGTAGTTAAAGATTCATGTAAACTGGAGTTCTGGTAGTGCAATCATAATGTGAAACAACTGATACAAAGTAACTTAAGAGAGTAGATCATTTGTATGTACATGTATGTCTACTGTCTATAGTTTGAGATTTGGAGAATGGAGCCTGCTTATTGAATTGAAAAGAAATTCACTTACTTTCCCCAAGTACTTGCACTGCACGAAGAAACGGAACCACACAAATCTGGCATAAATGTTACCCCCAAACTTTTCAGCTTTTTCTAGTCATATTTCCAATTAGGCAGAAAAATCTGTTTGGAGGAGTTTTATAACATTTTTTTTACTTTTGTCTTTTGAGGTTCTCCTCCAAGACAGGGATTCCGTGCAGCCAGTAGTCTCAGTGGAGCATATCCCCAACAAAATGGACCGATTTTCAGTCTAATTTCCAATATGAGGGCATTTGAAGAGCAATCCTTTCTAAGGGACATTTTTTGCTATGATATTCTTCCTAAATGACATGGAAAGAATGAGAAATCTCACAAAATGTTTTTCAACTTTCCTACTAGAACTCAATGATCTTTAATAAACAACTTCACATTCCTGGGGGGGGGGTATACATGTTCTTTATTATCTAAACTAAAGACTGATCTATTTTCTGAAATACTCTGAAAATGTTAGATCATTCTTGCAAAATGTTATCTTTGCTTCATCATTTTGAAGATAAGTCAGATACAAACAACACTTGCACTGCCACACGACACGACATTACAACAGCAGGCACAATATCAATTCAGCTCAATATGCAAGGGGTGCATTCAAAGGGCAAATAGCGGGCGGAACGTCCCCGTCAGATTCATTCACTCACTCCGCTCGGAGGCACAGCTGCGATGTCGCACACAGCACAGAAGACGGAAAAAAAAAAAAAGAGCACAACCACACAGCTAGAATCATCATTCTTTCTCCTCAAACAACAACAATAATTTTCGATTATCAATAGACTCACCTAAATCCTCCATCTTGTAGCCTTCTCTGGATTCTCTCTCAGCTCTAAAATATCTTCGGTGACGATGAAAAACGCAAAACAAGCAGATAATTTTCACTGAATAAGAAGACACGTACTCTCAGGTTTATGGCGTTGTGTTGTTGTGCTGGCAAAGTCACGTGATCACGAAGCGGCATAGCTAGCTAGCTGAAACACCTGTTAGTGTTAATGGTATTGGAGCATCACATCTAATCGCAATGTTCTACAACATCACAGGCAGACTTCTTTCTTCTTCTTATTATTATTGTTATTCTGAATAAGGGCGGGATTGGGCATTGTACTAACGCATAAGCCTGCACGTAGATTATTTTGTTGAATGAGAAAATAGACGAGGCTGCATCGTTAGCACATCGTAAATCGTTGACTAAAGTAATGTTTTCGACCACACCCACATTCCTTACTCCATAATGCTATTCGAATTTAAAGATCAATTTGAACATGTTGAAACTTAAATGTATACATTGGGGTAAATCCCGGGGGAATGGGGGGATATATCCCCCCACTTTTTGAGAGGGGGGATGGCGTGTACAAATATCCCCCACCCCCCCCCCCACCCCACTTTTTAAGGAAGAAATGATATTTGAATTAATCGGTTAATAAAATTTTTAATAATCTGTCATAAACAACCATCATATTTTAGAATTTCCATTTGAAAATGCGAATTAAAACCAGAAAAATACTTATTTTTGGCTCGCTCGCTTCGCTTGCTCATCATATTTTTAAAATTTCGTTTGAAAATGCGATGGAAAAAACAGAAAAGTGGTTATTTTTGGCTCGATTGCTTTGCTCGCTCGCAAGATAAAAATTAAAATGTGTGTAAGGGGGTCTGTGCAGCTGGGTTAGGGCGTGTGTTTATACTTAAGTGTGAATTCGACAGAAAAAAAATCGGCAAAAAAGTCGATCATCCCCCCCCCCCCCCCCCCCCCATTCCTCAAAGTGGATTTACGCCAGTGAATGTATAGCTAGGCAATATATCCGTAATTTGCTTCATATTTAGTCATTTCTGAAAAGCACTAAGAGACACCGGATCCGGATCTTAGACGACATAAAAATACAGATTATCATTGATCTTTTCTCAATGAAAAAAATAGATCGAAAGTGTTGATATAATTTTTAACACCATGTGAGGGGAAGGGTGTGACACTAAGTTTACATTGTCTTATCGATTCTAAAAAAATATAACCATGTAATCTGATTAATGTGAAACTGAAAACAAACAAACAAAACGTTCTCAAGCATGTCAAGCGATATCTGTTTGTGGACAAATGAAGACAAATATTTAATATAATGCAAAGAAATAGGATATTGATATTATTTCCAATCTAACCTTATACCCAAAACAAAAGATGATAACCTCAGACCACTACGTCCTATTATTTCTAAAGCCTGAATGTTCATAGCGCTACAGGGTGAAACCAAAATTAGAGATGAAATATCAGAACAGGCTTGACTGGACCCGATACTGAAAACGAGTTTGGTTTCGACTCTTGAATTATTTAGACCATTATCACCCTTGATTTTTGAAAGTTATAAGCTATCAAAACCTTCCAAGCCACTTCAAAATCGAATTTCAGAGAGAGTTTATAGAATTGGCTGCAAACTCAATACTATTAAACAGGAAAAGGACATCAAGTATAATGATTTATTTATTTCTATTACTTATGTTTATGTATAAACCATGCAGACAAGTTTTGTTTTTGTCTATTTTTTTTCACTGTGAATCATTTATACGTTTATCTCATGCTTTTGCTGTGTATATGCTGGTGGAAAGCAAATTTCCACAAATTTATGTGGATGAGATTAAATAAATCATCAAATTATCACATTATCACATTATTATCAAATTTTTATTTATTTCATTTATTTATTTCTAATCTTTTTCAGGGTGGCCCATTCACCAATAAGTAGTGGTCTTCCATGGGGCCCTGAATAATTATAAACATATTTACATCAAAATGCATAACGTATATGCAGAAAAGTTGAAAATCAAATTTCATTAGAGAGATATAACAAAGTAATAATAGACGTGGCACAAACGAATACATCGTTTGCAAAGTAATCATATGTAAGTAACCTAGCTCGACTCAAGAAGAGTTGCCGTAGTCGAGTGGTTTAAGGCGCATGACTGGAGACGCGAAGGTCCGGGGTTCGATCCCCGGCACGGCACTTATGCCCTTGAGCAAGGCATTTTATCTGCATTGCTGTTTTATCGTCTATCAAATAAAGTGATGTGCTATATGCATATTGATACCAACATGTGCATGTGTTGTTTAAAAAAAAAAAAAAAAAAAAAAAAAACCTAGCTCGACTTTACCAATCACCAATAGGAAAATATTAATTAACCCGCAATTTTGTGCATAAATCATGTTAATATTACAAACTGTGCACGTGGTGTATGTTCGGCTGAGCTATTCACAAAAATCATCTCTTGGCCTCTGGAGATAAGAAAAAAAATATTTAATGGGAGGAGGAAAACCAATTTGACTTGCAAACCGGAATAAATCTGACGACTGGTATATATATATATATATATATATATATATATATATATATATATATATATACATACATATATGAGTGAACATAAAGATTTAAGGGTAGGGATGTTAGGGTTGATTGGATGTTGGTTACATGGGCCTAACCCTTATTTGTAGAAGGAGCAAATGGGGGGGGGGGGGGGGGAGGACGACACGATTCCGTTTGGTGGGACTTCTTTCATTTCAGAATGCAACTAGAAATTCATAATGAAATTGGACAATGTAAATATTAACTGATTGTTTCTCTTTTTGCTCTGGAGGAAGTTTAGTAAAATGATGCATGTGTAACAAAATACTTTGCCAAACACACATACCATGTGACTTTACTGGTACATGTATGTATTTACTCTTTGATCATGTTCTTGTTATTTTGTTATTGTTGTTACTTTTGCTATTCCTGGTATATAACAGCTATATACTGTGATGATTTTTTATATGTAATTTTATATACCTTATGTTTAAAAAAGAACAGAATATTGATTCATATCAGTGCATTTCAATAACAATACAATACAAGACAATACAATACAATGCAATTCAATACAATACAATACAATACAACACAACACAATACTCTCTAAATTCTTTAGATTGAAATGAGGGACCAATCCAAGATTAGATTGAAAAACTCAATCTAATAGATTTAGAAGTCAACCTTTTTCTCATCCTAATTTTGGATTGGTCCCCAACCACAATCTTATAGATTGATTTCCAATCTAAGGAATTTAGAGAGTAGCCTACAACACAACACAATAGCCTACAACACAACAACGCAACACAACACAACACACCACAACACAACACAACACAACACAATACAATACAGTACAATACAATACAATACACGTGTACAGGAAGCATGCATGGTACGTAGAGCAAATTGTGTGGGGTGTAAGAATATGCATGATGGTTTTAAAAAAATAATGGAGCTCCATTAATCTCCATCAATAATTCTTATACGGTGTCCAATCTAAACTGACGTACATTAATGTTATTCTACTGGACATTAAAAAATAATATGAATTAAGTCATACAGGCCTATATTCACCTTGATAATGATTATGAGTTAATGGGTTGTTATCAGGCGCCACACATGCCGGAAAGTAAATATTTGTCACAAATATCTTTGGAATGTCAAATTCAACTTCCTTATTTACCGTAGCCATGGTGTAAGGCAGGCCTACACTAATTAGCATGAATTGTTTCGAATTGAACACAGTCAAGGCAAATTAGGCAATCATAGAGTTTTAAAATTAATTGCTTATTCAGGTATGTCACAATAGTGTTGGCATTGTACAGTAATTATCTTTCACAATGGTACTCTTTATTCAGTTCAGTGATTATGAAAGAAACAATGAAATTAAGCCTAAAAATTACCGAAGATTTTATGCATTTTGTGAAACCACCGCTGAACATCTATGACAGTGACACAGTACCCGTTTTATCATTGGCAACGAGACAATTAAAAAAAAAACACTCATTGACATATTTCAAGCCATATAAAATAATATTGTCGATAACCGGTGCAAGGTTTATTTCATGCTTTCTTTCACTTCGATTCGCAAATCCAACGTATTGAACAAAGTATAGGCCTAAAAGGAATTTAATTCTCTAAATTTCTACTAATAAAACCCTGTTGAAATAGATCTATAAGAAATTAGCATAGCGATGGTTCGTTTGAATTACGAATATGTATCTATTTATAACAAATCGGAGGGGGAAAAAGGTGTGCTGGAAGAATAATATGTTTATTTAAATGTTCATATTTCACATTTACTTTATTTACTTTCTTCGTTTTTCTATATATAGACAAGTTAACACTTTCAGTTTAAATACTGGTCTTCTAAAAGGTGTAACCGAATAACAAACAAAAACAAAGATGATAACACAGAAACAAACATCACATGCATACATACATACATACAGACATCACAATACGAAGAGTTTTCCTTTTTGAACATATCTGTTCAGTTTGGAGGAAATATCAGACCAGCATATGCTTAACATTCCAGACAGATTCATTAAGTAAATGAACGGTTTTCATATGGGTTCAAGAATGAAAAATCTTGGAATGTTATTAATATAGGTTTAAGGACAAGACAGGAACCAACTATACAGAACAGAACAGAACAGAACAATTTATGCACGTTTCTCTACAGAACCAACCCTTGGTTACCAAGTATTCAGTTTGCCTGTTATGCACAATGACATCTGAATAGAAGGAATCCACTTTGCATACATTAGCTGTTGCTATGTCGGGCAAGCCTCCGACAAGCTTCTTAGTTGTCAAGGGAAACTTTTGTTCAACTACTATGCATAAAATTAGAAAACAGATCTATTAGCAAAGGTATAGATTCAGAAAAACAACGGATATTTTTCATGATTCTCATAATTAAATCTTTGCAGTCTTTCCGATGAAGACTGAAACATTATAATCCTTCTCATTATTCTCTCTCTCTCTCTCTCTTTCTTTCTCTTTCTCTTTCTCTTTCTCTTTCTCTCTCAATTTGTCCCTTTTCCTCGCTTATTCCCCTTTCCTTTCTCTCTCTGAAAATATGTACTTCCTTTTCCCCCGATTTTTCTTTTCGATTTCTTTTTTCGAATCGAAAGCTTTCTCTTTCTCTTCGTCTCTCAAATTTCTCCTTTTCCTTGCTTATTCCCCCTTCCTTCCTCTCTCTGAAAAAAATGTACTCCCCCCCCCCGATTTTTTTCGATTTTTTACGAAATAGTTGAAGTTCATGATATGTATTCATCGTAGAGGTCGCTATTTGTTTAAATGGTAATAGTAGATTGACAGTCAAAAATCGATTAAAAACAGACATACAAACTTCTGAGGTCAAATCATCATTCAATTTATAGTCTGAACAGGATTGTTTTTCGGTAATCTGACAGATTTCACGATTTTGTAATTTTCTATCTACGTCACTTCTCAGTTCTCAGCATGACTGGGGGGGGGGGGGGGTTCAAGGGGTTCCAACGGACCCCCTCCCCCCCCCCCCCCCCCCCCCCCCCCCCCTCCCCCCGCTGGCGAGCATGGGGTCCTCCTGAAACAAAAACAAAAAACAAAAAAGGGAGAAATATAGTAATGGTGACAAAGTCCTCCAAAAGTGCATCCAAATGCAAGAGAATAGAAATTATATCAGGTTGAAAACTTACAAAAATACCTAGCCCTCTTTTTCATGTTCAGAAACCCCTCTCTGACACTCCCCACTCGGTCTTTTCGCTTCCTCACTGAGAAAGGTCCATTTTCAATTTTGCACCCCCCCCCCCCTCTAAATATTTTAGTTACGGAGCCTGTTTCTTGACAAACACTACGGCATTTTTATGCGCTGGTAGAGTCCCCCAGCCTGGGTGTTTAAACTATAAGCTTTCGACTCCTGTAATAATTATTCATTGTTTTTTATCGTCTTGAGCGTGTTGAGGATACAAACTTAAACTCTTTATTAAAAGCCTTTTCCATCATCGCCATTATCACAATCAAAGTAATCATTATTTCATATAATCACTGTCAAGATCTTTTGATTATTGTTGTTAATATCATCATCATCATCATCATCATCATCATTATCATCATCATCATCGTTATTATTATCATCATCATCATCATCACTGTTGTTGTTGTTGTTGTATTTTTGTTGTCATCACCACCATCATCATTATTTTAATGAGCAGCATGTCTTTTTTCTACATCATTGATATGCTGACGTCGATTTGACATAACTAGTAACAACTTTTTATGTTTAATGTCTTCATCTTATTTCATTTTTTTTTCTTCCCTTGTTCTACCTGTAATTCATCGTTATGTTTTCGGGTACATTTTCATCTTCTTATTTTCGTATTATTCTCTCCACTTGCTTATCATTTTTATGATCATCTCAGCTATCATCTCAGTTATCATCTTCTCTTCTTCTTCTTCTTCTTCTTCTTCTTCTTCTTCTTCTTCTTCTTCTTCTTCTTCTTCTTCTTCTCGAGTCTTCTTTTTCTGCATCTTTAGCCTCCTCCTCCTCGTTTTCCTTGTCATTGATCTTCCCTCTCCTAGCATATTTTTCAAACACATCTTTCTTTATAGCACTTGCACTTAACAAGAAATAATAAATCTCATTCACACCAGTGGCTTTTCTAAATACGATGGCATCTTTATTCTCATAATTTTAGAGAGTATTTTATTACAGAAGAATAATCTAAATCACACACTTTGGTTCTGAATCGGTATCCGAAGACACAAAATGTATCGTCGTCATTGAATGATTAAAACCACATGAGGAATGAAAGAATGAGTACAAATATCAAGCATCATCAATCAATCATAACTACAACCATAATCATTATATGCACAATATATTAACATAATTTACCAGACAAGTCCAAGGTAATGGATAAATCGTGTCGCAAAGAATTGGAGAGTCCTGAAACATAAATTGCCACCAAACCTGTCGTTTCAGTACCCTCTGTCGACACAATTTTGTCAGGTATACTCTGTATACAAAAATCTGAAATATTTTTGGTAACGTACTGGAAAAAATAGCTTGAACTTGCCCGTTTCATATTTGTGTTCACAGGCACAATATTTCCCTTTGATCCTAACCACGTATGTGAATTGCAGAATTCCGCTGTCCATACTTTGTGAAATGAACCCAGCATGATTACCTTTGAAACCGTGGGAAAGCGATGTGTGTTTTTTTTTCAGAACGTAGTCGGCTTGTCGCTTTAAATACTCTCATAAAGAAAAGGAATGAAAATCAAGCAAAATGTCACTTCCATTTAGAATTATATAGCCACTCCACACTGGAGTGACATTGGTGTGCAATCGCTCATTATTTTGAGCGTGGCCTTGGCTTTTCTGCTCTAAAACGAATCCCTAACATGACCATAAAAGGTGCGTTCATACTTTTGTTCTTTAAGAGAGAACAGCGAGATATGTCACATCGTATGGACAGCAAAATTCCCAAATCTAGCCACGTGTGACTAAAAATCAATGCAGAAATGTTCCCTTGAACACGGGTTGAAAGGTGACTCCATTGGATGCTGAGGGCGCCCGTACAACGGGATAGCTTTGCTGAATATTTCTGCCTCAAAATAAATGGATGAATATCAATTTAAGAATGAAAAAGAATGGAAAAGAAATGAAATTGCAGCACCAAACATACGCATCCAGTGAGGCTAGCCTTTTACTCATTTTTTCCATTAATCACACGGTTACAGTTCGTTATTCCGAAGGGTCGTTAGTCCGAAAATGAAATAAGGTTAGTTAGTTCGTTAGTTATTTTCGGACTATAACCTTATTTCATTTTCGGACTATCGAACCTTCGGAATAACTAACCTTATTTCATTTTCGGATGAACAAACCTTCGGACTAACGAACCTTATTTCATTTTCGGACTAACGAACCTTATTTCATTTCCGAACTAACGAACCTTCGGAACAACGCCACAAAGTGTTCGGAGTAAGTAACCCTTATTCATTTTCGGACTAACGAACATCTAGGTACACGCAATTTGCGTGTTTCGGAATAACGAACCTTCGGAATAACAAAATCACCCAATCAGGTTCACATATAATCCAAAAATTGTATCTCACTTTCTTCTTCATAGTTACAATAATACTATACACAGAAAACCACGTTGAAACACATTACCATCAACTAAAATTGACCACATTGAAAATAGAGCTCTGATAAAGAAAAGTTAACTCATGGAATGAAATCATAATTAGCGACACCCGTAGGAAACTCTAAAATATGAGTCTATATACAAAATGATGATGAATACAATCACTTTGAAAATATTTTGGAGGTCTGAATGTAAATATGGGCATTTTCTTATTTCCTCGTCAAAGGAACACCCATCATAACATCAAGACACATGATCAGGGGCGTGCTGGTCATTGGGAGTTTCCCCACGGGACGCTCGATGGTTATTGTTGTTGTTGTCACTGGCGTACTGTTTGGCGGTTGGGGGGGGGGGGGGCTGCTCCCCCAAAAAAGAACAAGAAAAATATTAACGACCAGGGTTTTTTTAAAACTATAGTTTTTCTCTCTTTAACATTGTTTTTCATCGAATTTTCTTGCATCATAATGTAGCTCGCAGTAGCTGACTGGGCCCTTTTATGATTCTGTTATTCTTTATTTTCAATGAGGACACTTTTTCTGTTTTGTCTTGTTGTTTTTTTTTTTTTTGGTTATTATTTGTTTTGTTTTATTTTTTGTTTTTGGCTTGTCAGGAGCTGGACCCCTCCTATCGTTTATGGGGGGGGGGGGGGGATGGGGATAGCGCAGTCTCCCCCGCCCCCAAATATTAGGCTCATTACGCCAGTGGTTGTTGTTGTGTTGTTGATGTTTTTGGCATAAGGACAAGTTGATTTGTGGTCCTAGGGCCAGTTTTATAGGCCAGAAGCCGATCCTATTGAAAGTTCGTTCGGTCCAAGTCTGCCCCTGTATACAACCCTAACAAAAGTAACGAACAGGAAAAGGGATTGATAATGGTAAATCGTAACTGTAGACGGAACAGTGTGCATACCTTCCTAGAAGTAAATCTACTAAATTAATAAAGTCACATATCTGAAAATATTCCAGACATTTAGCACATCCCAAACCAACCTGAACAAATGTTTAAAGCTTAAACACAAGGTATCATAAGCATGGTACAGATTTTTTTTTAAATATGGCAAACCTCATAACACGTATAAATAATTATAAATATTGATTATCAATAATTCATTTGACAATGCACTACATGTTAAAGAAATAGATTTGTACATTCATAATCACTTATTCACTGCACTTAATTCAGAAAGATCCAGAGAGTTAAAGCTTGTTCAGATATGAGGCGACAAATCTCCCCAACATTTTTACTGTTCAGATACGGCGCGACAAACCACCTCGCATAAGACTTTATCATTAAAATTTATATTTATTATGTTAATGAACGCGCATGACAACATATTTTGCGCAAACTTTTAAAGAATTTGATTGGTCGACAGCTCTTTGCAGCCAGGTGACACCCCCCCCCCCAAAAAAAAGGAAAGTCTCCTGCCTCATACCTTTTTTGCGGGGATTGTCTCCTCATATCTGAACAAGCCGTAAAGCTGCGTCGGATGTCAAATACATTCATTTCTAAAACAGAGACAGAATCATGCGTTAGACGTGGGCCCCGTTTCATAAAACTTGTTATCAGGAGAACAACTACCAAATTTCTATGACAAATTTGCTCTCAGCTAATCAGATGCAAGGATTTCAGTAGCTTATAACAGTTATTGCAACTTGTTATCGATAACAAGTTTTATGGAACGGGGCCCTGTTCACGCGAAGTCCAAACATCGCGATCCTATTATATTAGATTTCATTCTAAATTGCACATTATATGAATTATCGTTCTGTTTTCTACTGAATGAATACAATATACAGTCAGTCCTTGTTCATCTCACTACCCTGAGATATTAAACTCAATTTACTCCTATCATTATTATCTTATCCTACAGTGATAGATCCCCTTTCCCATTTCTCTATATTTTCTACATATTCAGCGTCTGTTTGTATGTTTTTCTTCTTATTCATTTGATTTATTGATGTACTTCATGTTTTGATAATATATTTTTATGCGAATTTATATATGAACTATGTAAAGTTTTGATTTTATATGTTTAATAAATGTCGGATTGCATTGAATTGAATTAAAACATAAATGAGCCTGAAACAATTCACATGAATTTTACAAGCGCAATTCGCTTATATTACATGTCAATATAATCTAATCGTATATTGATGACAAACATTCTTTAAAGGCACGGATACTTGATGATACAAAATCAATCGACATAATTACTGCAGTACAATCACGGCCGTACGCAGAATTTTTTTTCCGGGTGGGGGGGGGGCAAAAATACGTAAAATGCACGAAGAAACACGCAAGCGAGCGAACGAAACGACCGAGCTGGTCACGAGTGCGCTTTTCATTTTTGAAATTGAAATTGAAGGATCTGTTGTAAACTTTTGGTGGAATTTTCGAAAATTTTCATTAAAAATATGTATGTCTTGAAAATTCGGGGGGGGGGGGGGCAAGAATTAGTTATTAAAGAGAATTAAATGTCGTCTTAATCTTTTGATCTTATTGTAGAACTATATATGAAGATGGTGAAGGGAATTTTATCTCTTTCTCTTGAATTAAGGGAAAAGCTATCCACATCTTTTGCAATACATCCCGTCAGCTGGCCGAGATTCACTTATTTCTCTTTTTTTTTTTGTACTTTCTCTCATTTCCCCCGCGTTTACTGGAATTTCACACAGAAAATTAGACAATATTCTGCGCTCCCTGTGGTATTCAAAAATTCGAAAGTATCAATTTCTGATACCATTCATAAAAAGATGATGGAGAACGTGAGGGAGCATTTATAATGAATGGGAATGCATGGGAAACCTGCATGAAAGAAAAAAGACAGAGTATCAAGTGACAGAAAATGACAAACAAAAACAGATTAACATATACATCTAATATTCAATTAAAAGGAATGAATAGCACATAACATAAAACTATACAACACCGTTGGATTATTGACTGTTGATCTGTTATGAAAATTAACAAAATATACAAAAACATCCACAATTATAGTTGTTTCTATTTACATAACAAATATTTATCGTCCTTACTATTGAATGCTGCATTTCGTTTCTTCCACATAATGTGTAACGTTTGATTTAATGGTAGCATGGGCAGAGTTAGTATATAAATAAGTCAAAGTTTAAATAGACTTGTCAAAGACCATCCTAAGCATACGGAAGAATCTTAGCTGACATTGTGTCAGTTAAAACCTATACTGGAAGACTATTCTTTTTCAAATCACTATTCAAAAATCAATTTTATAATCAGATAGAATTGATGATCTAGAGATGAATCGTTGATATCTCTGGGCCCCGTAACACAAAGATTTGCAATCAATCGCAAAGTTGTAACAGCCAATCAAGGCCATTGTTTCATGCGCATCTCGTTCAAAAAGGTGACGCTGGACCAATCAGAATGGTTGTTTTAAATTTGCGATTGATCGCAAACCTTTGTGTTACGGGCCCCTGATCATCATGCACTCATGGAGAAATTTTCATGGGATGAATTTTCAAGCGATTAATTTTTCATGACTATGACAAAACCTAACCATATTACACACAAGCATCATATTTTGGAATGAAAATGCAGTTTGGTCGCTCCAATGCTTATTTCGTATATAGGCAGGAAAATATATTGCAATTCCTTCACGCAGCACGGAAAATAAATACAGCTGCAATAAACATTGTAATGCTTGCATTTTTTCAAACGGAAATTAAACATACATTTAAAAAAATATTAAACAATTTCCCTACAGAATAATTTGTTTTCAACAAAGACGCATCAGACAATGTCCATCATTAAAATCGTTCAGATAGTGCCTATTTCTGATTAAAGTGTATTTTGTTTAAAATAAAGCGGAAGTATTCTGATATTGATGGCCAATTTGTTTTCTGTTTCTTATCAAAAGATCATGCCAAATAGGCTTTTTGATGACTGTGCAGACGTTTTCATATAACATGTAATGGAATTCTTGACGTAGTGAGTGCACCATCTATCCAGCTTGCAAAGGAAACTGATTCTTTTATTTTACCCACTTCTATTTCTCCCATCATCTAAAATATAATATCAATATTTCGAAACAGTAAGACAGCAAAATGAGATTGTGTGTTGAAAGCAAATTCACTTCAATGAAGGCATGATAATTAAACATGAATATTGAGATGCTCAGTAATTGACACCGTTTGGCTCCCCTGGAGTTCTCGAAACAGCGGGTCAATTCGGTTTCAGTGTGATGACAAACTGGTCCCTATTCTAGCCTCACTCTAAAACTAAAAACTGAGGATAAACTCT
>CM057154.1:3202089-3263990 GCA_029962745.1 Echinometra lucunter
ATTGAACCACAATGCCTCTGTACTCTTCCTGGAAAGATCTAAGCTTCATTAATCATGAATAAATCATATTGTCAAAATCAATTGGTAAGTAGGTCTGATGTTAATCTGTTGTCGGTCTCGTGTTGGTTGGTGATGGTCTGGTGTCGTTGGTGTTGGTCTGGTGCCGTCCTAGTGCCGTTCTGCTGTCGGTCTTGTGTCGGTCTGGTGTCGGTCTGACGCGGTCAAAAAGGCACTCTGGTGTCGGCTGTTGTCGGTCAGGGCTGCGTTTCACGAAACCGTCATAACTCTAACTTCTTGGACATCCCTTTGAAACGCGTGTTTTTAGAATTAACACGCGTTTCTATGGGATGTCTATGAACTTAGACACGGTTTCGTGACACGCAGCCCTGGTGTCCGTCCGGCTGGTGTCGGTCTGGTGTCTGTCTAGTGTCGGCGTGGTGTCGATCCGGTGTCTGTCTAGTGTCGGCCTCTTTGGTGTGACTGAAGTAGACACTTACATGTTTCTCACAAAATGATATACAAGCCGATGTGGTCATTTTATCGCTTTCTTCCATGTACTTAGTGAAGTAGGAATCATCTGCTGGCCGTTCGGCACAACATCTGTAACCGTCTCGGAATCCCTTCATTTGACCATCTTCTGTAATGAAACATAAGAGACAGAATTCTTGATATTTTCAACTGGCGCCAAGAAACTCAGAAATTCATACTTTCAAAATGCAAACTTTAGTTTTAAGCATAAGAAGTGGCAGGAATGATAAAATACACTGTTTCCTCGTAAATAGGCACTCATATCATTTAACTGTTGTTTTTAACATGTCTCTAACATGTCTCAAAACAAGTGGCGGCACCAGGATTGTTAAAGGGGGGGGGGGCAAATGGAGGGCAAAAGAAAATGTTGGGGGGGGGCAGGGGCAGTCAATTTTTTTTTTTTTATGCGTGTATGGAAAAATCGAGCGTGAAGCGCGAGTTTTAGTCGCGGCGTAAATCCACTTTGAGGAGGGGGGGGGGATAATTAAATTTTTGGATTTTTTTTTCCTCTTACACACATTTTAATGTCAATTTTGCGAGCGAGCGAAGCGAGCGAACAAAAAATAACTGCTTTTTTTTTGTTTTTAAATAACCACTTTTTTGTTTTCAATCGAAGTTTTGTAGAGTGGAAAATGGTATTTTAGAGCACTTCACAGCTTGAATATGATGCTTATGACAACATCTACTTATTTACAAATTACTGTATAATTTTTCTTTTCAGTCCTCAAAATTTCTGGGGGGGGGCAACTGGGGGGGGGCAAAGCTTCTGAGTGGGGGGGGGGCAAATGCCCCCCATGCCCCCTCTTGGTGCCGCCACTGCTCAAAACTGGTAAAAGGGGAGGAATCCTCAAGGGAGTGGGGGGGGGGTCTGGGAGGGATATGAATGTATCTTGGGAACTTCGGGTACCACTGACCTATACAGAAAGGTGTATTTATTGAGGGCGGGGCGGGAAAGGCGCGTAAGCCCTCTGTTGGATACGCCACAGTGCATTTTGGACTCTTTTACTTCTTACGAACTCGCGCTACTGGCACGTTTGTCAAGTCATCTGCGAGAAAACAAGTCAGTCAGAAGATGCTGAACATGCTTAATACTTGGACAGATATGCTGTCACTATGAGAGAAATATTTTGACTTAATACCTTTAAAGTTAACTTAAGCAAAACGTAATAATGTCATTTATAAAAGGGAGAGAAATCACTGCAAAATGTTTAAGGAGGAATTTTGCGAATATTTCGGATTTCTTTGATATCATTCCAGCTGAATGGCGGATTCAAATTGGCTAGTATCTTCACGAATACGAATCTAATATTGTTCTTGACAAGATGAGAAGTTGCAAGTGATCACTTCGATCAGTGAGCGTCGTCCGTAATTTACCATGGCCTAATTTCTCTCATTCCTGAGGAGACACTTCGGAAACAGCTAAATTACTCTCATTGATTTCACACGACAGATTTAGGAAGCGAGCTATATAAAGAGGATAATTTCACAGTCTAAAACACACTGGCAACCAAACAAAGTTTGAAGATCAAGACCGCATCCGAGATGATAAAATAAATGGAATGCACTGTCTGACTTTTTTTCGCAGTTTTTAATGAAAACAAATGTTTAATGGCATAACGCCAACAAGCAATAACACTCGCCAAACCGCAAACGATATCATATCTTTTAGATGGTTCGTCCGTACGTATCACCACTAGTGTTGTCAACCATGTGTCAACTAGAAAACTATCCTGAAAAAAGGCAGTGTTGAAAATATTAATTTCAATCCAAGCAGCTTCCTATTTGCCATATGAATCACTATCTTCATACGAGTAGGTCCATTTAAAAATGCACCATTCATCATTTGAAATCATTCAGTGAGGGTTATAGAGAGCGATGAAAGTTATACTTGAATGAGAATGAGAATTGTTTCAAACCATTTTTAGTATCAATTCAAACCATTCTCATTTACCTATTCAATTATAACTTTCATCGCTCCCTACAACTCTCACACTCTCTCTCACTGCGGAATCTTTTATTGATTACCAAGCATCAGCAGCAACCAGACAACAAACCGATTTCTGTGGATACATTGTCCTTGAAAATAAACTTCTATTACACTGCACATGCTGCATGTAGCATCGAATGAATACCTTCAGAAAAGAACCGAGATGGTTATCTTCTAGTAATACATGACGAGGTACATATCCACCTCTTGGCAGAAAGTGAAATTGATTTAGTTCCTGATGAGAGGCGCCGCGGATGGGGGGAGGTGGAGTGTGAAACCCCCATCATACTCCCCCCATCGTCCACTGGAATTGGAAATATTAAGCACAAAATTAATAATGAACTTTTTGTGGCAGTTGCTTGTTAAAAGTAAATTTCACCCTCGATGGCACATTTAGAGATGTTAAAACTTTTTTTAAGGGGGGGGGGGGTGCATGTTAGAACAAAAATCTACTTAAAGGTAAACTTGATTCGTCGTCTCCCATCCCCGCCCCTCCCAACTTCCCCGTCCTTTCAAAATTGTCTAGCGAATATTTTAATGCTGAAAACAGACCAAGATGCTTCCTAAATACTGGTATATTTTTAGTCAGTATGTCATTAGGCTGCCTATGATACTCGTCGCGAATGGTTTAAGGCTGCTGAGGAGTAATTACGTTGATGGAGTATGTTTAATGAATACAGTCAATAATTCAGATTAAATTACGCGTCCTGCTTTAAAATAACCTTTTAAAGATGAGTTCACATTCATATCACATGGTAATATCAGGGTGTGATGAAGGTTAATTGAAGGTCTTTCCTTAAATAGCTTTATAAGCTGGGTTTCATTATTTTATTTAAGTTATTGGTTACAGGAGAATGCAACCCAGAAATCAGTGTGCTTCCAGTAAATGAAGAACAACAAGAAGAGTAAATAGTGAAAATTTGAGGAAAATCGGACAATCTGTTCAAGAGTTATGAACGTTGAAAGTTTAAGTAAATCCTTATAACTGGGATCCTTGAATTGGCAACTTTGTGATGTCATCGTGGACAACTCTCCATTCATTTTGTACACAGAATTCAACACTTTCTTTATTTTCAAGAAAAATAAAAATTCTTTTGATAAATTGTTTGAGTATGACATGGCTATATCAATTCTGCAAGCGTTTTTGAAAGAATTATGTTGATTCCTGACTTGAAATTTCATATAAATCAATTTTTTTGAAAAATTATGTACAAAATGAATGGAGAGTCGTCCACGATGACATCACAGATACTGGCAAAGTTGCCAACTCAAGGATCCCCATAATAGGGATTTACTGAAACTTTCAAAATTCATAACCTTTGAACAGATTGTCCGATTTTGCTCAAACTTTCACTGTTGACTCTTCTTGATCATCTTTATTCACTAAGAACACACTGATGCCTGGGTTGTATTCTCCTTTAAGGGTTACATTATGATATCACGGGGTGATATTCTATGTGTGATGAAGGTCGACTTTAATGGTCCCCTGCTATACAATCTACCCTCACTCATTACGGTCTCAATGTCACGTTTGGGATTCATAAAACACATCATGTTGTTTATGGTATGACCATTACGCTATTAATATCGTTATAGAGGCGTAGAGTGGGCACTGATGTTGAGGGGTGCCTGCATCATGGGGGGGGGGGGGCACCGGTCTTCAAAATATATATTGTATTGTATCATTGACTGTATACTTTGCCTTTTTGTTTTTGTTTTTGTTCGACCAATCAAATGATTTTGTAAAACGTTTTGCACGTTGATGATAATCCAAAGGATTTTATATCAGTAAATTTGATTTGATTTGATTTGAAATGATTTGAAATGAAAATGGACAATGCTATTAATTAGGGGGAGTGTGTGTATGTTTGCGCGTAGGGGAATGTCGTAACGTCTTTTTTAATGCCCCCCCCCCCCCTCTTTCTTTCATTTCTTTAATGTTCGAGGGCGAGTACCACGATGCCACCAGTATAGCTACTATTGTTGTTATTAGCAGTCTTATTACAAGCATTTGGCGTCACCTACACCTGAGAGGGGAAAAGCGATCTTGACCCTCGGCTCTCTCCTAACCGTACTTGTCCCAATAATCGTCATGGAGGTCGTCAGGATCGTTGTTACCCATCACAAACTAACTAATAATATCACAGGATGCACTGGAATCAATCCCAAAAACACATTGCACAAACATTCCTTCCATCTCCGACTTCACTCATTTGTCATAATTCGACCTTGAACAGAGATTAATAAACCTCATGAATTCTCATCTGCCAATGGTTTCATTTGATGGAGACAGGAAGTCTCTGCATGAATACAAACCAAGCCCATTGTCAACTTCAAATTTTAAAAAATGCTGCTATATAAATATTTATTGTCTATTTCTTTGATCATCGTGATTTTACTTGCTGTAAGATGTTAATTATAAATAATACATAATTCATTTTGTCATTATTTCTTTTGTTATTGCTTCTTTATTTTTATATTTAAATCGATAGCGTACATCGTAATTATTAATGCTAACCAAAGCCACTATCAACTTCAAATTAAGAAAAAATGCTGCCATATTTATTGTCTATTTCTCTGATATCAGGATTTCCCTTGCTGTACATGTACGATGATAATTATAAATAGTAAATAATTGATTTTGACATTGTTTCTTTTGTTATTGCTTCTTAATTTTTTCTTTAAATCGATAGCGTACATCGTAATTATTAATACTAACCGAGCAAGGCCACTGGCAACTTCATATTAAGAAAACAATGCTGCTATATTTATTGTCCATTTCTTTGATATCAGGATTTCCCTTGCTGTACATACATGATAATTATAAATACTGAATAATTGATTTTGTCATTGTTTCTTTTGGTGCTGCTTCCTTTATCTTTATTTTTTTTTCTTTAAATCGAGCTGCGTAGATCGTAATTATCATCACCTGTCGACAGTGTCATTATGATCATATCACTGTAATCAAATTCCTCATACCATTTTCACTATATCTCGCTAAACCTCCTCTATGTTGGTTCTAGTCTTCCTTACCCTGTTACGTAACATCTAAACCATTCAAAATCATTGTCTATCTTCTCCTCTCTCTCCCGTCTGTCATGTAAAAACTCAATAGCAAATCATCAGCATTCATCGTCATCGTCAACGTCATCATTCATCATATCATCTTCCTCATCATCTGCGATCGATATTATTATTAACATTGTTCTGTCCTATATCCCCTCCATGCACACTGCCTTTCCGACTGTCTTCAAAACTCAGGTCTAGCCCTTGTACAGCGGAAAGCTGATGGGCTTTGCCCAGAGGATAACGATCTTAAAACAAAATGTCATCTTAAGTCAATACCCTCATCTCTTCAGTCCCATCTATCACTCGCATCTAATTAGAGTAGTCTGATGTTGGCGCATGAGACAAAAAGAGCTAATTTATTATCTGCGTGGTCACATTCAGTTTCCGAGCAAGAAGACTTAATCAATGTCGTATCCAAATACAGTGGGTGCTCCTGGTGCTCTCAGGGGTGAGGAAGGCACTTGGGTAGCCCCTCGTGCCGTCTCCCTTCCGCAAGTTGGATTTTTCTTTCAGCTCCTTCAAATGCTGGAGGAGGGGGGCATCCACTGGCTCTATCCTATGCTGGATACGCCAGTGAGAATTCTCCAAAATGTCAACACTCTGGCAAGCTAACATTTTCAGAGGTCAAACAGAATTACATCAGACGAAGGCGTTACAAAAGATTTACATGAACACTAGTATTAAATTACCTAAAGAAGATGTAGTGTTTTGTTTTGGTGTAATATGAGGAAAGAGACATGAGAAAACTTGCCAAACTATCATTGTAAACCAACCACTATTTCCAAACCATTGTCCATCTTCATCAGGTTGATAGCCCGAAATTCGTATATTCTTTTGATGACGGGTAATTCCAAGGCTACACATGGCTATATCATTATCATTTTCAAAAAATCATGTTTAATACATTTCAGTGTAGCTGCATGGTAAGGCGCGTAGTAAACAGTGGTTCACAATTTCGAAAATTCTTTATTCTGAAAATGGAAGCAGGTCCGTATAATTAAAACAAGATTATTTTGTCCTTTACGAAATAAAAAAGAACCCCTTGAAATGACATGGCGGCAAGAAAAAAAAAAGAAGACGGATCTGTTAACCCATTCGTGACAGAGGTCCACATTTTGTGGTTTGGCCTAATATCTTTTGATGCAAAGCCCTAAAAATCATACCAAATACATGAGCAGAAAGAGCAAAAAATTCTACACAAACTGTGCCTATTTTGGTTGCGTCAATGTTCGTTGTTTGATGCTGAAAATTTTTTAAAGGAAAATAAGTATTAAAATCCTTAAATTGGCAATGTGATAGAAAGTTTAAAATCACCGTTTTCCCCTGCAAATTGGCAACTTTTTGACTTCTCATCATAATTTCTGTCAATTTATATTTATTTCAGATACATGACGTTTCATAAGAAAAATGTAGCAATAAAATAAAAATGTTGGTGTTGCCAATTTGAAGAATAAAAGCTGATCAAATTAGGCTTTAAATAATTCCTGTAACGAATGGGTTAAGAAGTTGATCTGTTTCTAATATTGCCTAGCAGGAGTACAGGAGTTGAGATTCATAGCACGAACGGGGTTTGATCAAGGAATTATCACTCCTTGGTTTAATAAAGAGGAGGAGGCCACCTAGATCTGTAGATGCGACAGAGTAGAGAACTTGAGGGACTGACGAGCTGTACAAATAATGTCCAAAAACTATATCCCTCACACGTTTTAGATGTAATAAGTCGACTCTAAGTCTTTAATTCACTGATTTTTTAAATATCTTGTTTGCGCATCTGCGGTTGAAATATTGGAAAATTTCACTTTGCTGGCGCCACTTTTGCACATTTGCTGGTAATATTTTTTTTTTCTCCAGATTTGCACGCTTGCTGGTGTCGTGTTTGCACATTTGCTGGCATTTGCACTTTTGCTAGTGCTATCCCCCCCCCCCCCCACAAAAGATTTCAGGGCCACCTTTTAAATTTGAACAGAACCGAGAAGAAAAAGGCATAATGGTGAATTCCACTCAAGTAAATTTAGCTAGCCATTGAGCAATTCAACGTAGGCAATTTATAGGCACTCGGCATGATAGAGGGGTTTTGAAACAGAGAACAGCAGGTCACATGAATAAGAGAGAGAGAGAGAGAGAGAGAGAGAGAGAGAGAGAGAGAGAGGGAGGGAGAGAGAGAGAGAGAGAGGGAGAGAGGGAGAGAGAGAGAGAGAGAGAATGAGAGAGATGCAGGAGGAATTTGGAAAGATTGTTAAAGGGAAAACTGAAATGCATGGCAAGTTATTATGTGAAGGAAATAATTTCGTAATATTCCGAAGGGAGCTACATTGAGTCCTGAGGGACTTAATTCGTGCAACCTGTATCCATAGCAACACAATGAAATTATGAATAACTTCTCTGTCCTTACAGTGATCATGCATGTACGTAGTTTGAAGAAATTGTCAAATACTAAGAAATGATAATTCGTCGTACTTCATTAGGAATAATCGATTGCTACACAGGAATTTCCATACGTTTGAATAATCGTGCATACCTGTACAATCAACGCCATGTTGTATTCCCAGTTGCTACCAGCGCCTGATAAGACGATGGGGGAAAGTGTATGGCAGAGGGAAGATATTGAAACCCTGGAGATTCAAGGTACATGTGATTCCTATCTGGTATGATAATGATCACACATGACATCTATTTGTACCTCTGAATTAGCACGTACAAGGAGGAATACTCGCCATGCACAGTCGAACAGCGCGACAGAAAAGATCCTTTAACACGTGACACGAATTTAGTATGATCGTATAATTTCCTAACCTCGATCTCAGTGGCGTCGTGAGCCAAATGTTCTGGATGGTCTGCGCCATAAAAAAATTAAATAGGGGTCTAGCCACTGCAAGTAAAAAAAAAAAAAAAAAAAAAAAAAAAAAAAAAATCAGTCAATAGCAAAAAAGGTCCTCAAGGAAAATAAAGAATAACAGAACTAAAAAACACAGTCAAATCGGCTAGATATGCAAGAAAATACGATGCAAAGACAATTTTGAAGACATGGAATAATAACAAAATTTTGGTCGTGAAAATTGGGGGGCGGTCAGCAGCTCCCCCAATAGGCCAGTGCTCGATTTGAACAGTCAGTGGCGACATGGAGGGAGGAGAGGGGGAGTCTCTGCCCCTTAGCCCCCTTTTTAATTGCTATGAAGTGCGTTCTCTTGAAATAAGCCTCCCTTTCTTTTTATTTTCATCGCCCGTTCCATGGATCCAGCTCCAGGAGATTTTCGAATGGTTGGAAGAATTTTTATATCCGTTATTATGGTTGTGGGCCACAATTTTCATGTTTTCTTTGTTTTGTTTTGTTTCGGGTTCCCCCCCCCCACTTTTCTCTGGTATGATTTTCATTCCTCCTCCTCCTCCTCCTCCTCCTCCTCCCTACTGAGTGAGTTGAGGGAGAGCTCGATAGTAACTGTGAGATGCCCCAGCAAAACAACCCAAGCCTCGATCGCTACTGTGCGCCCCTTTTCCTTCCCTCCCCCACCTTCCCCAGCACACTTCTACAAATCATGGTGTCCAAAAGACTGCTGAACAATGAAATAAACCTTATCGATTTCTCTTCCAAAATAGTACCAAATAACTTAACTGGAACCTAACAGCACACTCACTACTAGATATAAATGAGATGGCTTGAGGATCCGTGGCGCTGTCCCACTTAAAATCTCTTCCAAACCATATGTGAACAACTCTATGGTAGAAAGTGGTATCTGTGAAGTCGATCAGATCGTAGAAATGAGTGCCAATCTTTTCTCTGCGGTACCAATCGCTTTATAAGACAGACTTCTTCAAAGCAAAATGGTATTCCCATGCATCTGGTTCGCCAATGTCTATATGAATACAGGTCAGATGAAGATCATGCATCTATATAATACTTGGTAATTAGCATACCCCCTTATCAATGTGATGGTCTATTTGGCTCATACGTAGTAACAATCATAACCATCGGGTTTCATCTACCCAGGGTAGCCAGATAAGTCCTGCGGCCCGGCCCTACAGTGATTATTACCCCAGCAATGCCAGGTACCAATTGAATGCACATGGGTCGAGATGGTATTTGGATAAAACACATTGTCCAAGGATGTAAGCACTGAACGATGACTGAACCCAGAAACAGTAACAGTCATTGGCTTAAGCAAATACTGGATGGTATATTGTTGGGATTCGGAGGCCAGTGCAAAGTATACACTAATTATCTTCAATCAACTGAAATATAATACCATGAAATTAAACAACTGGAAGTGCACTTTGATAGTGTGCAACAATGCAATATGAAATAATATGAGGGTAACTTCAATTTCAAATTAAATGGAAAAAATAGTTCGATGCACTTAGACCTTGGAGCGGATAGTTCCCTGCTCACATGAAATCCAGCTGAACCATGTTCAGGAATGACAATTACATGTCTATTTCCTAACATTCCTTGACGTATCCTCGCTTAGCTATGAGTCTATCCGTCATCCTACTTTATCAATTTTACAGCTGTCAGTAGAACTCAATGCTTAAAATATCACTCGCAGCTGAATTCTATCTATAATCACTTTCAATAAATTACCCCGCCATGAATACAGATGTCACATTATCCACAAAGATTTCGAGCAAATGTGCCATCCAATTCGCAGACAGATTTGGGTTAAGTTAATGCAGGATATGTGCTTTTCCCTGTTGTTCCTAAAGTTTCGTTCATATGAAACCCCCTATCCCGTTCTTGAGCTTTTAATCCTGACATGTCCCGTTCGCTGGGATCGTCTAGGAACGTAGGAAGTGCTTCAGACCGTAGATGAAGTCAGAAAATTCCTACCGAAGCCCTTATTGAACATGATTGTGATGATGATATTTTGATTCCCCTCGAATGATTGAATACACCATATTTTCAACTGCATAAAGTCTATCGTCATGATCACTGGGGTGCAATGTATGAAAAAAAACAACTAACGTCTTGTCCAGCCTTCTCAACAAATCCATCCATTTGATGGCCTTTTTCTCGACAATAATTGTTTTTTTTTTAGGAATCCCTTATACAGGTTTGAAAACATGAAATCTTGCGTAACACATACCGATAAATTTTAATTACGTTCCCTCTTTACCAGTTGGATTTTTTAGTACCCCCATTCAAAATGTTCTACGCCCCCAGCGGAAAGACAATATGCGGCGGTGAAAAAAGAAAAGACATTCTATAGTTACACGAAGACGAGGAGATTATTGAAGAATCCTCTTCGTCACTTTTCATCTTTTTCGAATCACAGTTGAGGCGTGCTCAATCTGCTTCTCGTAGCCTACATGCTGTCGAATACTTTGACTTGTTTCCATCCCTCAATTAATATGAAATCTATTCTTAGCTGGCCAAATATTTGTTGATCTGTGAACAGGCTTTATCGGATCAAAGCACGCTTCTATCAATATTTTCAAACTGCAATTTTTTGCCAGGTTTTCAATATTCTCCTTCCTTATGGTACGTTTGAGCTTCACTTAAACATGCACTGATATACTTATTGACAGTGCCCTGTGAAAGAGGAAAATGTATTTCATCTAGCTTATCATGAATTGTAATATTTCCGTTATAGGCTTAGAGTCATTCGACTTCGTGCATCAGTGTCAGAACTATGAGTTTTATTTTTCACTCACTATAACTTAAGTTTGCTATACGCTAGTGCTTTTTGTAAACTTCCACGTAACAGTGAAATACTCCCAAATATTTCAATGTAGTTTAGTGATATTTGTTCTTGTTGTTGTTTCTTTTAAACAAACCTTGGACTTAGGAATTTAATAATGAATCTAATACAATGAATGGTATCAAGAACAAAGAAAGCGATTCGAAAAAATACCCTGAATTTCAACCTCGATCGCATCACAAGCTTAGAAACTATCTACCGTTTGAGGAGTGGGGGAAACGCTACAAAGAGCAAACTAAGGGAATGAAAAGAACAAAACTTACAAAGCAATTTGTTTTAAACTTCTAATGTATACTTCTTCATTCATCCATCCTAATCTTTGGTAAGATAAAGTTCTGACGTAGCCTGAAGTGACGTTAATAGGCACCGAACAAAGCGATACAAGACTGGTTAGAATTAGTTCCATCCCTGCCTGCATGGTGTTAGTGAAATGTATACGGGATCACTGCCTAATGCATGGAATAAAGCAGTGTCGTAGCATGTATCCAGCAAATGAGGATGGGCACTGGTGTCATGGAAAGAGGGGAGGGGTAGTGAAATGTATATGGGATCATCATTTTATTTTTTCTCGCCTCGGAACGAAGCTATGCATGGCGGAATTGGAATAAATTTAGTTGCGTAGCGTGGATTCAGTCCATAATGGGGGGGGGGCGCACTTGTATCATGGGGCGGGGGGGGGGGGGTAGTGAAATGTATATGGGATCATCATCTTATCTTTTCTCTCCTCGAAACAAAGCTAACATCATGAAGGTGCGAACTGAAACGAAGAGCATACAGCGATGGTGTTAATAATTGAGGCATTTCTGAGAATATTGGCTATATACCGCAGACTAGTGCAATACGACTTTTTCTCTGCAGTATGAATTAAATCTGGTTTTTGTTTTTCTTACAATCATTTTACACGGCAAATGAAATCCACATAAGAGTAAAAAGGACGACAAAACATGCTTCAACGCTGAGGTACATAAAATATTAAACTGATACATTAATGGATAAAAAGTCTTTTTAAACATGTCACAGAAAGGGTGAAAGGGTATTCTTTCCAAATTCCGATGGATAAAAATAGCATTTATGGCCGTGATATGCACGGTAAAAATGGTGACAAATTTCATTTCTGTAAGGCACTTCCAGAGGATGTTGAAATTAGCATCTCCTAAATATTGATTCGCAAACTAACTCTGTTCCCCTACGTTTGTTACATCAATTTTAATTACCTTAGTTCACTGCTCCTCTTTGGAATTGATTAAAAGATGATCTTCTTTATCTATGGTCATTGTAACACACTGAACAGACTCTCTAAGCTCCTTCTTGATTTTTGATTCTGTTCATGGTTTTGAGGAGGACTCATCCTCGCTTCTGTATATGTCTCCTTATCTCATTATTGGAACATCACTCCCCGAGAAATCATTAAGGGGGTGATGAGAAGTTGTTTAGTTTACAGAATGCAATATTAAAGTTTGGACGGGTGAGTTAGATGTTTTCGAGTATGATAGCCATTGGGCGTCACTGGTACCGGAAAAAAATACTGCCACATGAAAATAGTATAGTATACGATAAACATAATACAAAGTATATACAAACAAGAATACAAAATATAATAATTTTCATAAAACAAAAGAGCTAAATATTATAAAAACGCAGGAGACCGCCGTCGTGAGCTGTAAGGCTTGAAATGGATGGCGGCCGGGGGGGGGGGGGGTTAAATTTGGGGAGGGGGTTGTCTTCATATTTCTTAATGTTTTCCTTTCCTTTCTTTTTTTTTTCTTGCTTTCATATTTCTGTCTTATAGGCGACAGAATCCACCTTTTTCTTTCTGTCACCATCTCATCGAACAACAAACAAAAACAAACAAAAAACAAACAATTTGTTGTTTGTTTGTATCTACAACGAAAAGAAGAAAAAGAACAAACAAAAATCCAATTACCTTCTTGTGAACAATAACCTTATGACAGGGATTATGTTATATGATTTTTACCCAAACCTCATCCCATTTCCTCCCCTACATCCCACCGCTACGTAGAAGATGACGGCTTTCGCCACCCTCCGTATCTCGTTTTATGAACTGATGCAATTCCCACTTTGCGACCAAAATGGATTTAATAGGCTCATGACGCAGACATACTCGTGAAGGTGACCTTTCAAAAAAAGAAAGCGCGCGAAGGCGTCAAGCTTCCAGCAATAACATATGCTTACGTATGTAATAAATGCAGGTGTTTTCTAGTCACGTGGTTTAGCTTATACGACATAAGTCAATGCATATCCTATTTAGATTGATTTTTGCTTGGCGCAAGGAAGGGAGGGGGTGGATAAACTGCTGGTTATTCTGCAGCTGAGAAAGTACTGTCCTCTGGCTAGATTTATCACAACACGCTAATGGACGTCCTGTACAGTACGTTGCTTTTTTTCACATCATAATTATCAAAACGTTTTTCTTTTCTCCATCTTTGTTTTACCTTGTTTCTGTAACCTTCCATTCTTGGGAGGATTGAAAGGGGACGGGGTCGCCCTCAATATAAGCGTGTATCTAAATGTAAAATGAGGGCATTTATTCGTTTGGGAGGAATCAATAATGATTAAAAACGCTTCAGAGAATATAAAAATCAATACTGCATTGTACCATCTTTGTCCTCTTAAAATGGTCGTGACACCATACTCAATCGCAGAGGGAGAGAGGGGGGAGGAAGCACATTTCATTTATTAAGTAGGTGTTTTGTTCGAAGATTATGCACCTGGTGACTACAGAATGTCCTCGATGGACTTGAGTCGGTTTATAGCTCAAAGTTCAAAGCCAGAATTAGCGTTTTGAAATGCAGTTAAGAACACAGTTTTAAACCGCTGTTTCAATGTACTTTCCTTACTAGTCATTTCTCCTGACAGACTGTGCTTTGAAAATCACCCCTTATTTTGGAATTTATTTCAAAACTTTGGGG
Source organism: Echinometra lucunter (assembly GCA_029962745.1). NCBI lineage: Eukaryota > Metazoa > Echinodermata > Echinoidea > Camarodonta > Echinometridae > Echinometra > Echinometra lucunter. The sequence goes on from CM057154.1 coordinate 3,216,297, forward strand.
AGCAATCAAAGCATGATTTTCAGGTCAGAACAGTTCCAAACACCATTGTCTATGCAGCTTCTTCCCGCGGAAACACCGTACAAATATATGCTTCAAGATGTTGACTCTAGGACTCTGGCTCCGCAATTGAGCTATAAACGCATCCCTAATGCGATGTCGATGACCACCGTAAAAGCAATGGGCGACCCTGGCCGGCCTGGCTCGTCAGGGGGTAATACCAAAGCGTCATTTGTTACTCTAGGCACACCGGGTGTTCCAACAGATACAAGGGTGCGAAATACCTGGCGTGCATGCATAGCAAGACGTCTGGAGATAATAGAGGTATATGGAGCAGACATGTAGCTTTTAGTCAGAGCAACTATATAGGGAGATGTTAAAAGTGGATGGAGGTAGAGGGGAAGGAGAGAGGAGAGAGAGGGAAAAGTGAGAGAGAGAGAGAGAGAGAGTGGGGAGGGGGGTTCACGAGAAAGAGGGAGGAGAAAGGGAACGTGACCCCCCCCCCATGTTCTGATTATACCCCTCCCCTTTGAACCCTCTCCCCCACTCGAAGAACTTGTTATCTTACTTATCCACATAATATTATGTTTTCCCATTGCCCCTTCCAGCACAATGACGCCAGTGCCTCACTCCCCCCCCCCCCCTCCCGGTGGACCCATGGTGATTTAGGTTGGTTTCTCCCCAATACTGAAAAAATCACGTTTTTTCATGCTAAATCAGCACAACGCAAGGGGAGAAAACAGAAATAATAATAATAATACATGTATTCTGGATTTATAGCGCCTAATACATCTCCAAGATAGCCTCTAAGCGCTTTACAGTAATATTATTACCCCTGTCATCGGATTCAGGCTTGCCCGCATACAATACATGCACCTTCTCCACTCGCCAGGGAGCATTCCAACCAGGCGCCTTTTGCAGGCGCTCACAAGAACAAATCACAAGGACTTTCGCATCCTAAGGGTACCCACTTAACACCTGTGTGGACAATGTAGATTCATATCCTGCCACAGGACATTAGTGACGCGCCGGGCTTTGAACTCGGACCACGAGATCTACATTTATCTATATAGTTCGGTGACATATCCACTAAACCACGGCACCTCTACCGAAAATTCATGAAAAAAAAAAAGAATCATATCGTTAGATTGTTGAAATACGTGAATTCAAACCGTTCTGGTGCCGAGTGGAGTTAACATATTGAAGTTTCTTTTACGTAAAAGGACCTTAATGATAAATATAATAGGTTGTCATAAATTGATATTATGCATGCGTAGCTAGGCTTTATGTTACCCCATTCATCATGTTGATCTCTTAAGAGTAGGTAATCTATATGACAAGATAAATGGACATGCTGCTTTTTATATCACGTTGTCATGGAAACGTAGCGAAAAGAACGATACAGGCGTCTGAAAAATAAGACAGCAGGACTTAGCATGGCCGTATGAAACCATGCTTTAACGCAAAGTGCTGGCAGGATGGATGAGGACAGATTTACAGCTACATACAACAGCATCTGGTTTTGAACACAATACTCTTAGATCATATTAAAAGAATGATCATTTCGAGCGCTTAAGGTAGTATTCATCATTTTATGATCTACCAAAGAACAAATTTACAGAATTAAGGATGAAACAAATTTAATGTTGAACGGTTTTTCCTTTACGGAAAGGCTTTTATATCGAAATTTATTGGAGAAAATCAAGAAATTGCATTGGAAGAAAACAATATTTATGGAAAAAGGCGTTATAGAAATATCTACTACTACTATTATTATTAAGAATGAGAGGGGTTGAGATAAAAACTTAAATAAAAGGGAAGGAAAAGGAGAAGAGAACAGATGAGACTAAGAATATGTTCACCAAATCAAAAAGACAGGGGAGAGAGAAAAGAAAGGAGGGGTGAAGAGACAGGGAGACAGAAAGAAAGAGGAAAAATGGGAAAGGGAGAAAGAGAGAGAAAAAGAGAGAGAGAGAGAGAGAGAAAGAGAGAGAGAGAGAGACAGACAGACAGAGACAGAGAAGAAGAAAGAGAGGTGATGGGGAAAAGAGCCCCAAATGACATATAACGATCAAACCAAAGGTCTCGCCCTTTCCTCACCTTCAAATCATCTGGGGCAAGAAGGATCAGGGGAACGGGGTGTTGGACCGAAAGAATAACTCGCATCTTGCTTGAGAGAATAAACAGCCATTCTCCTAAAAATGGAGACCGTGGGTGGAATACAACATAATGCAATGAGAATACTGATATATGCCGCCCTATACTATACAAGGCATTCAAGGGGTGTTTAGAAAAGAAATGAGGACTTCAAGTCTCAAGAGACATACTTTGATATTGCTGCAGCCTGAAATAACAAGAGCAGATTATTTCCAAGTAAAATGGCTAGTTAGCACAATCATAATGTGAGGTAGCAAAGGCCCTTTTCTGCGTTAAGGAAATACACATACAGATACACCCACATTGATGCTACGAAATTAACTTTCAGGACGGAAGATTTGAATAAAATGGCTTCAAAGAAGTAAGATTTCATAGCAAGTGTTAAAAACCAAATCTGAAACTTTTTTTGGGGGGGGGGGTGGGCAAATAACCTTTTCTACTTTATCCCGATTCGTGTGAAAAAAGGTGTGCATCTGCTGTGAAGGTTTAGAATACCTCAGTACCACAATAAAGTATATTCCTGTTGTACAATGTCTGATACAAATTTGTAGTTTGCAGGCGTTTACGTTTTAGATTTTAGACTCTCAATCATAACTTAAATCGTTATTGATTATGTGTCCATCGCTAGAAATTGTTACCTTCATAAGTGAAAGAAGATACTGCCTCGTATTCGCTAAGCTCGAATTTTTAAACAAAAAGCATTCTCCGTGGCTTGCATGTCAATTTGTATATTTTCTCCTATTTGTCAAATGTCATTTTTTACGTCATATCTTTAATTTGTCCAAGGGGAAAGCAGGGAGCGTTCGGGCTTGCGAAGTAGAGCAAAAGCAGCAAATTGATCCCATGTGGGACTATTCAATATATACATGTGACAAGAAATGTCAGGGCATGTGACCCATTGTATAAACACGTGTACGGAGAAGTTGGAGAGAGAAAGAGAATAAGTTGAGCATAGGGAAAGGGAATAAAGTTTACCAGAAGCGATCATAAGTCAAGTCAAGAGATAAGTTTACCCCAAGCGATCATACAAGTCAGGTCACGTGATGTTAAGCTCACCTTTATCCAATCAGAAACGAGTTGGAGCAAGGGAGGGTGGTCACATTGACATTTTAACCTCCTCTTTTAAAAATCCATTCAGTTTTCTAAATGTGAGAATTTCCCTTTCAATCTTGGAAGGATTTGTTCCCGTATACACAGTAACATCACTTTTAATGAGTATCGAGTAATATGGAAGGTACTTCCAATGCCATGCAAAAATATTCCTAAAAACTTGCACGCCTTAGACTGTTTTCTCGTGCTAAACAAAAGGCTGGTAAATCAATTTCTATCAAAGGGGGGCTTTTTGTCATTCTTGTAGGCAAAATTGTTTTTATTTTTCTGATTCTATATTCTGATTTGATATTCTGGTGGTTTTTTTTTTCAAATGCAGGAATATAGAGGATAAAGACATTCTTCTAATTATGTCACCATCAATCCTTGCTGCCTAAGCCCTAAAGCTGAGCTTTTTTGACACGGAATTTAAAAGAAAATAGCTGTATGGAAATACGCTGCAGCTTTTAATCATTGGAAAAGGTTAGAAATACGGCACACGACAGTTAACGTAACCTTACACTTTTGATCATTTCTTATTATGCTGCTCGACCTATTGATGTGCATTTGAATATTCCCTGGCCGTACTCTGTTATTCTGACCTCGTCTGGACGGAGGTGATTATCTAAAATTGGAAATGCATCGTTACGTCTGCCAGATCAGTAACAGCAACCATAGTAATAATTACCATGGCAAAGCACAGATGTTTTCTACCTCCGAGTTGTGATTGGTTTTGTTTTTCATGCGTATGCTGTAGGTGACAGCTTTGAATTTCTTCGTATAGCTTGTGTGATCTGCGTACCATCGTCATTAAAACAGTTGGAATGTCCTGCTCTGCTCAGAGCTTTAACAAAATCAACACAGGAGATGCAGTAAAAACAATTAGTGCAAATAAAATGATTCTTTCCATACGGAGTACAGTGCCTTATAATATATGAATACTATATTAAGCACTTTACTTTACAATACAATACTATACACAGCTCTTCTACAGTAATCATGAATTATTCACAAATGTGATCAACTAATGGTTAATGAACAGACTGTGATAGTCAATGTCGTGTTTTTTTTTCTATTACTTTGAACGAAAGCAGACCTTCTATGTAATATTAAAAAAATATGACTGAGTTCGCATATTAGTATTAAGACTAAATGCTTTATTAGCAGAAAAACGTGTTCTCTTTTCTAAAGCATCCGAGTTTACAAAAAAGGGGGAAAATTCGATACTTTAACATCTTCCTTAGATAAAGGATATATATACCCACATCAAGTAGCTGCTATTACCTACGTCTTATTAAAATTTCATAAAGATTTTTTTAAAACCTGCATGCCATTATAACCTGAAATGAATTTGATCGTACCGATGAAGACTTTCATATAAAAGTATCCCCATTAAATAATATAGATTATTGTTAAAAGAATGCCGTGATAGCATTTTAGTAAAACCCAGTAAATGGCAGTCATTTAATGCTTCTCACTAGACAGTGAACATGAATAAGGACATTACATTATGAAACGTGCACTCTACGAACAAACTAGTTAAAATGACTGGATTAAGGGTCAGCTGGGTGCAACTAACATGTCTAGTCATAAATCTTACTCTATTCTAGTCAGAAATGACTGTGTTCTAGTCAAAATACGACTAGAAAATAGCGGAGGAGAAAAATCATTAGAATAATAGTTGCACCCAGCTGACCCTTTCGTCTAGTCATTTTTAACTGTTTTTTTTTTTTAAGAGTGTGATTTCATTAGATAACCACGGTTTAAAGTTTGGTGTGGACCTTTAAAAGCATTGAAAGTGGGACGAAAGATAAGGAATGGCTGGTCATTTACTCTAAATTACGATCTAACGTAGAAAGCACTCTGCTGTGTTGTTTGTTTTTTTTGTTTTTTTTAACTTGATATGGTCCTTTAATAGCACAAAAAGTGATACAGGAGAGATAAGGGGTTGTCAATTTTTCTACATTACGATCTAACGTACATGTTGTATGGAAAGCACTTTGCTAGAGTTCGATTTTTGCTTCATGCGGTCCTTTAAAAACACAGAGAGTGGTACGGGAAAGACAAGGGCGGTTAGTTACTCTACATTACGATCTAACGTAGAAAGCACTCTGCTAGTATTGTTGTGTTTACTTGATATGGTCCTTTAATAGCACAAAAAGTGGTACGGGAGAGATAAGGAGTTGCCAATTTTTCTACATTATGATCTAATGTACATGTTGCATAGAAGGCACTTTGCTAGAGTTTGTTTTTGGCTTCATGCGCTCCTTTAAAAAAACAGAGTGTGGTACGGGAAAGACAAGGGCGGTCAATTACTCCACATTACGATCTAACGTAGAAAGCACTCTGCTAGTATATTAAGTTACCAGGGCCCTTGCACGGTCGAAGATACATTATTATGCGGGGCCATTGTCAGTGTAGTCGAGGTTTTACTCCTAGATTGACCGCCACTGGCTAGCGTTATGAGCGAGAAAATGTAAGAGAGCCTTGGAGAGAGAGAGAGAGAGAGAGAGAGAGAGAGGAGAGAGAGAGAGAGAGAGAGAGAGAGAGAGAGAGAGAGAGAGAGAGAGAGAGAGAGAGAGAGAGAGAGAGAGGGGGTATGAAAACTTAATAAATCCTATCATTTCATAAAAGAATGGTTTCAATTCTTCAAAAATTAAGAAATATATGCTTTTTTTTTCATTTGTGACAGATGGCGCTTGATACGTGATTTAGATAACCAGAGAGAGAGAGAGAGAGAGAGAGATAGAGAGAGAAAGTGGATGAGAAGGAAAAGAAAAGGCCTGGCAGGTCAAACCATAAAAGAGATAAAGCTTCCTTGAAGAGATAAAGGTTGATACAAATACATTGATAGTAGATTATGATATTGACAATATGATACTCTTTACAGCGGCCTAATGGAAATCGAATCAGATATAGCAGAAACACAGCAATTATAAACAGTAAGAAGATACTTCAGAGACCGTGTCCCGTAAACCACCGCCATTTTCGACGATAAAGTAGGGGAAAAACAGGAGCAGATGAAATCTTCGTAAACAACCCGTCACTTTTAGTTGATAGAGCACTGAGGTTTTATCCTTGGAGGAATGAGGAAGAGAAGAATGGGGTGGGGGGGGGGGCGGGTGGAAGCTGAGAGTGAGACAATGAAAAAATTGAACAGAAAGAATATAGTACGAGGGGGAACACGGTGAGACAGTCAGAGAAAGAAATACATGTAACCAGAGAGAGAGAGTAAGAGAGAAGAACAAGAAGGAGAGAAAGATGGAGAGGGAGAGAAGGGGAGAAAGAGAGAGAGAGAGATGAAAAAGAGAGAAATATGGAGAGAGGAGGGAAGGGAGAAAGGGAAAGATAGAGAGAGAGAGTGAAAGAAGAAAAGGAAGGAGAAAAAGATGGAGAGCGAGAGAAGGGAGAAAGAGAGAGATAAAGGGATATGATGAAAGAAGAAAAGGAAAGAGAGAAAGATGGAGAGAGGGAGGAGAGATGGAAAAGGAAAGAGAGAGAGAGAGGGAGAAAAAGGAATGTCGAGACTGAGAAACGAGAAGGACAAAGATGCGGGAACAGGGGCAACATGCATCCATAAATACCAAGGATATTTAGTTGAAGTATTCGCGCGGCTGATTTATCGCAAAGAAGAAAAATATCCCAGCTTGTAAATCAAAATGCAGCATTATAATGCAACCCTTTTTATATCATATTCGACACCAAAATATAAAGTTATTCACAATGTTCTTGAAGAAGGTAGTTTATACCTACCGATGTTATGCGTATAATGGTACAGAGCAATAAAACATTTTCCTATACCGGGTGTCCCAGAAAAAGCGGAACGGTTGATTTTCAGTACTTTACCTTCAAAAAGACATAATCTTTTTACATTAGTGGGTAAAGCATCGTCTACCGAAGAAAATGATACCAAGATCAATGAATTTGGTGAAGTAATTGGTATTCTATGCCCGTTTCGTAAAATACGGTCATTTTCAACTTTTTGGCGACTGATGAGAGTAGCTTTGTGTCGGGATGGCCTTTCATAATACGATGTTTGAGGGAAGTCCACTGATGCATATCAGCAACAAAACGTGCCATACACATGCCATTATGAAAGGCCATTCCCGACACAATTCTGCTCTCCACTGTCGCGAAAAAGATGCGAAATTCGAAAATTACTGTATTTTGAGAAACGGGCACAGAATCAAAATATTTCACCAAATTTAATGATCTTGGTATCATTCTCTTTGGTAGAAGATGCTTTACCTAATAAAGTAAAAAGATTGTCTACTTTCTGAAGGTAAAGTACTGAAAATCCACCGTTCCGCTTTTTCTGGGACACCCAGTATATAGAAAGCGCACTTTCCAGTGCGATATCGCTCGAGGCGTCAAAATATTAGATTCTCAATATAGAATATATTGAATGATTCTCTCGAGTCAGTGATACGCCCCTGGTAAGGTTTTTTTCAGCGCTACATTCAGAGGCAAAGCTATTATACGGAGATGCGAAGGCTGAAATTGAACACGAGAGTTTACCAATGTGAATACAAATAGATAGGCGAATCGCTTTATTCTTGATATCTTCATGTTTGCCACGATTTAAATGTACTCCCCATTATTTAACAGTTCGTGAGGTGCTTGCAATCTTTAGGATTTCTTCTAAAATATTGAAATGCAGAAAGGCGAGTTGCATGCATCAAATAGGGCACAGAGAACTCAAACTAAAAATGCATTGTTATCACAGATACTTTTCACTGAAGTCAATTTTACCAATTATTTCTTCCACCCTTGAATACTTGATTTTTAATTGCCCTCTCTTTCTCCCCACGTATTTCTTTATCCCATTTATCTCATTTCCTACCCCGCTCTTAAAAAAAATCTTACCATAACTTTTTTCTTTTCATAATTCTAAAATTGATTATTCAAAAGTGTACCTCCTCATAACAATACGTCTGTAATCATGTAATCATATGGACAGTAGAATGAGCAAATAGGTAGAATTTCCATAATTCTCTTTTTCCATTTTGTCTGTCTCTGCATGGAGTCTTCGTAATCGTTATCATAAAATCAAAGTCTGAGTTGAATTTCAAGTAGGTTGTAATCCGGCTGGCACAAACCAGGGCTCTTCACAGCGATACTGTAAACCTTACACTGCATTAACAACATCATCGTGATGGAGCCAAGGATGCCTTCTTCTGCATCTTCTCTTCACCACTGGTTGCCAACATCTAAGGTTTCTATGCAAATATCAAATCAGCAATGGGTTCTGTATGGATTCATTTTCAGGCTGGGTGGCTTGAAAGTGAAGGAATAGAGAACGGAGGAGAGATGGAGAGAAAGAAAGAACGAGGAGAGAGTAAAAATGAGGGAGAGAGAGAATGAATGACAGAGGGAGGAAGATGAAAGAAGATTGAGGAGGGGGGGGGGCTACCTGTAGAAAAAATAAAAATGATGGGTAGGAAAAGACAGAGAAAGAATGACAAAGAAAATGAAGAATTTCGCATTATACGACCAAAGAATACGTTCTTGAGCTGATGCGCCGGTGACGGGAGCTGCTTCAAGATGTTAAGCGCCTTAAGCGTTCGAAAAGAAGCTTTTACCAGTCTATTTTACTCCTCTCGGAATTGCAGAAAATCAGATCTGAAGAAAAGCAAATCCCAAGGATTTAGAGAGATTATTTGTATTAATTTTTGTGGAATCCTTTTAAAAACAGCACATGATTCAGCCGATGTGCTAGAGAAGCTTATAAAACGTATGAAAAAAATATCAAACCCATACAATCTAAACATGACGGAAGCAGTGGAAAATACAATCTGGAAGAAGTCATACTGGACTACTTGATTTTGCAGTGTGTAAAACCACTCCTATTATACTTGAATCCACTCTCACAAGTCGACTTATATTCACACCACTTTATACTTTTTCGGTGGATTCAGTTATAATATGGAGTGAATATTAATGTGGATATCTACTATGTTTCGAGAGTAGTGATTCAACAGAAAACAAATGAAACTAAAAACCTTGCGTCAATACTAGCAATGTTTACTGAATTAAAAATCAAGAGAATCAAAAGAATGAGAAAGCAAGGAATAAGATGTTCACTCTGAATTAGCACGATTCCCTTCTTATCTAGGTCAACGTAGTGACGAAAATGTTCATCTAAAACGGAAAATTGGAGCAAGGATGATTTCTCCTTACGTCATTCTGTTCAGCTGATGCGACTTTCATGCGAAAAGACCCCCGTCACGGGGATTGCATGGGAAGGTACTAACAGATGGCCGAGACTCCGCGCTCAAGGTATTTTCTAAGGCCGCGTTCTCACGTCAAAATTCTTATAAGTTTTTTTTTCTTGAAAAAGAGATTGTGGAGTATAGGAGGGACAGAATAAAATGCCCAATGGACGAAATTACGATGCGGAATGGGCAAAAAAATCTCAGTGGTATCTGAGTTGCAGTTGGGACTCTCCGCTGCCGATACAACGCCTTTTCCATGATTTTCAGTATCAAGGAAAATGGACTTATGAACACAACTTTGCTTCCTGCTCGTGGACTCTGCGGATGACAGCTTTCGGCAGAGAATGGATAAATCATAGATCAAATCATAAAGTGTTGATGATATACACTCATTAATCTTGAGAAAGGAATGATGCAAAACAGGGAGGAGGAAAGTCGAAAGAGAAGTGGGAAGGAAAAACGAACAAATTAATCATTTGAAGGGCATATAGAACCCTGTCATCATGGTAATGTAGCCTATAACACGTTTCCCAGGTATTACTTGTCTTGACGGATTTTTTCGATAAAAATCACTCTTTCTCTCTCCTTAGTGTCTTCGAGGGTATTCGATGTAATAAGTATTATAACAATCACTAAAATTCTCAACTTCGTATTTCATGAAAACTTAGATAGAGGGAGGGGGGAGAAAGGGAGAGAGAGAGAGAGAGAAAGAGAGAGAGAGAGAGAGAGAGAGAGAGAGAGAGAGAGAGAGAGAGAGAGAGAGATATGGAGGACATGAGATACATGTCTCTAAAGAAATTGCACGTTAGGCACGATAATAAGTTTCATCCTTGATCTTTCATTCCAGAATTAATCAATATGTTATAAAGGGCTGACTCGTTAGAAGCCAAAGGCCCCTATTAATAAGAATCTTATAAATGACTAAAATTGCATCTGTTAATACATTTTCCGTGCAATCAAAGAAACTAAATTCGTCCTACATTCATCGATGCTAAAGAAATCCTATACAACATTGAGCTGAAAGTCACATTCATTTTCTAAGACTGTTCCCTGCACATCGATAATATTGCCAAGATAGAAGGAAAACTGCTGAAGTGAATGAAACTATGCATCTTCCTTTCAGTCCCTTTCAAATTAATCTGCTCTCGGCATATAAACCAATGCCATCTAAATGCAAAGTGTTACTTTTCTTTTTTACTCGAAAAAAAAAGAAGAAATAATCAGAATGGTAGCCTTTGGGTGAAGCCGATCAATGGTATCGAGAACGATTTAATCAGGTTCAGAGCCTATGGCTAATTGATGAGGTGGCGTCTACTCAGATTGACATATTCCATCCTGAGGCTTGCCTCTAGATTGTAGATTGTAGATCGTACACCCAAGTCACACGACCTAACTGATTCGAAAGCGAAAATCGTGACCGTTTTGGGACAGGTATTTCTTATATTTCGGTCTATTTTCGGTCATGTCGGTCCGATGTCAGTCTTTTTGGTGTGATTATAGGATATCGAGTAACCGTTCCTGTAATAAAAGGTGCACAATCAGTTTTACCGTCTGTATAAGTCTGAGGTTCTGAGGTAGAAGTGGCAACTTTTAATTAAGTCTTTTTTAAAACCTCTTTCTACAGGAGTGTTCAGCTTCTCATGGCAAGACACTCCTGTTACTCTGAAGCTAGGCCTACGCATCATAATTATAGGTAGTCATCAAAGGTTCGTCACTTCAGCGCGCTTGTGACTGGCTTTTAGTTCATTTATTTCTCAATTAAATTCCGTCGCCTGTTTAAATATATTAGAAACTCCGTTACTTTTATCAGCATGATTAGGGATGTGATATCAATTTCATGGATGAAGAGAGGTGAGCTTGAAGCTCGGAGTAGACAGAGAGTGTAAGGAAAAACAGTAGTGTGAATGAGATATAGAGATGGAATTCATTTACTTCTCAATTAAATTCCGTCGCCTGTTTAAATAAATGAGAAAATCCGTTACTTTTATCAGCATGATTAGGGACGTGATATTAATTTCATGGATGAAAAGATAGTCTGAGCTTGAAGCTCGAAGTAGACAGAGAGTGTAAGGAAAAGCAGTAGTGTGAATGAGATATTAGAGATGGAATGGGGAGAGCAGTGGCGGCACCAGGATTGTTAAAGTGTGTGTGGGGGGGGGGGGGGGGGGGGAATGGAGGGCAAAAGAAAATGTTGGGGGCAGGGGCAGTCAATTTTTTTTTGCATGTATGGAAAAATCGAGCGTGAAGAGCGAGTTTTAGTCGCCGGCGTAAATCCACTTTGAGGAGTGGGGGGGGGGGGTTAATTTAATTTTTGGACGATTTTGTTTTTCCTCTTACACACATTTTAATATCAATTTTGCGAGCGAACAAAAAATAACCGCTTTTTTTTTTTTTTAATCGCATTTTCGAATAAATGTTCTGAAATATGACGAGCGAGCCAAGCGAGCGAGCCAAAAATGGCCACTTTTCTTGTTTTTAATCGCATTTTAGAAAAGAAATTATAAAATCTGATGAGCGAGCGAAGCGAGCGAGCCAAAAATAACCACTTATTTTTGGTTTTTAATCGCATTTTCAAATAGAAATTCTAAGGTATGATGGTTGTTTATGATAGATATTCAAAATTTTTACTAACTGATAAATCAAAATATATTTTCCTCCTTAAAAAGTGAGGGGTGATATTTGTACACGCCATCCCCCCCTCACCCACCCCCCCCCCCCCCGGGATTTACGCCAATGCTTTTAGTGGCCCCAATAAACATTTTTCTGTTACACTTGATATAGAGAGAAATTTTTGTAAAATCAGGTAATGCTTAATGGAGCAAAGATATTGATCAAAACTAGATCATGAACTAAACATTTACATTACAAACTAATAGGCCCGAATTCACAAAGGTGGTTTCATTTGAAACCGTGGTTTCTGAAAACCATGGATTTTTGAAACCACGGTTTCAGCTGAAACCATGGTTTCACCGAGTCTGTGATTCACAAACAGTGGTTTCAAAAATCCACGGTTTCAATTAGACCCACGGTTGAAACCACGGTTAAAACCACGGTTGCAACCGGAGTCTAGGGATTTCCCCCTTTTCGCACTGCACTGAGCATGCTCAGTATGATTGATCCAGAGCTAGAGCTAGAGTCGTATACATACGGAGCTAGCTTTCCTTTTATTTTCGTATATTATTTTGGAATAAAACGCGGACGTGTACCGCAGGGTCATCGCATTTTGCATATTGACCTCAATGCGCTTGTCGCCTGGAGCAACAGGCGTATTATCATGCGCAATCGCGCTAGTGCGCGCATAGCCTAGCCAAACTTTGTTTACATCAGCATTCGGCCGCCTAGCCTAGGCCTACTGTATATCGCGTAGGCCTATTTATATGACCGGAGGGTGCGACTGCAATCGGAATATTCTAGGTTGCTCTCTTTGAATATTTGTTTTTCAAAAACTGTTTAATGACGAAGATAACAAGGATTGTGTAATCGTATAAGACGCTTATAGCCAATTGGGGCATCTACACGACGTCTTCTCATGAATGCTTACAGCATTGAAAAATAAAATTATATTCAATTTGTCGATGTTGAATTTTTATCTGTGAATAATAATGTAATTAACATCTCCGGCATCGTTTAGAATTGTAATTGATTTCGGACTTATTTTTATCTAAACCTTCTAATTAATTTCGCAATTTGCCACGTCGAAGTCCTTTTCATTTAAAAATGTTGCAAGGTTTGGGGCTTCATTGTTCTGACGGTCATTGTAAATTGTAGATTCAGGAATTCATTGTACTTTTTTTCAGCAGTATTTTCTCTATATATCATGAATATTTCAAGACATTTCTATTGAGAAACTTTTCTGTAGTAGGATGGGAAACTTGCATTAGGTTAGACATCACAGATTTTGTTTCTGTTTTTCCAAATATTTCATTAGAGATTTCATTTAAAATAAATTGTCGCATGCGCGCGGACACACACACACACACACACAAACATACGAGTCTGCAAAGCCCCCCCCCCCCCCCCCCGGGCAAAGTCAAAGCATCATAACAACCGTTCCAACATGCTGCTATCTTCAAGCACAGCCACAGCCTACCAAAATCTTTTGCAACATCAACCTCTTTTGTGCAAAGTATTCACTATCAATATTTTCCAATAATATCAGAAACTGCATGAAGTTTTCGAAAGTGGTGGGGGGGGGGGGGCGGCTGCGCGTACAAACCAGGATAATTATCTCCAGGTTTTTGTACAGAGGAAAACGTGCATACTCAAAAAAGTGGGGGAGGGGAGACTGCAGCCCCCCAGTCCCCCCCCCCCCCCAGTTTCGTGGGCCCTGCTCATAACATCATCATCAAACACAAAATATGACGTCATTCACATCTTGCCAAAAAGCAACACGACTTCCAGTGTGATGTTTCTACGATACAAAGTACATGTATAAAAAGTTTTTATAAAGTAACTTAATTTCAGCAATTTAATATGTATTTTTGTCATATTACTACGACAAAATTTACACACAAAAAAGAAAGCATTTAGGTAACCATATTTTCCATTGGTAGTTAATAATAGTCAAAGAAATTACATACCGATTCACTGAATATGAACATGACTATTTTCTTAGAAAGGGATGGCATAATTTATAATATCAATCAATCTACATTCATACATTTATGGCCGTACGCAGGTGGGGGGGGGGGGGGGGCGCCCCCATAAATTTGAAAACCTACATTTTTTACTGAAAATTTCACAGAATTCACCAAAAGTGTATACGAAATGTAACAAATCTTTCAATCTCACTTTAAAAAAATGCAAGTGTCCCAAGACAAGCTCAGTCGTTTTGCTTCTTCCCTTTCGATTTTCTTCGAAATATTTTTTTGTGTCTTGCCCCCCCCCCCAGGAAAAAAATTTCTGCGTACGGCCCTGTCTACATTAAATGTATTCCATTTTCACTATATTTCACTTCCTGAGTACACATAAATTACGTTTTACTCATAAAATGAATTCATAAAGCCATGCAGAAACCATGCCAGGTTTATATCCACTTGGTCTACCAGCAGATGGTCTAATTACCTGATTGTCTTATACCACGTTGGCTAAACCCATTTGATATACTATCAATTTGGTCTAATACATACTTGGTCTAATTCTCATTTGGTCTAATGTAATAACCACTTGGCCTAATTGCCAATTCGTCTAATAACCAAACTGTCTAATTGCATTTGGTATTAGACTAAATGGTGTTAGATCAAGTAGACATTAGACGCAATGGGCATTAGACAAAATGAGAATTAGACAAAATGGTAAATAGGCGAAGTGGCAATTAGACCAAAAGGTCATTAGACGAACTGGTTCTAGACAAAATGGAATTAGACCATGTGGGACGAGACCAAACGGACAGTAGTCAAAGTGGGAGTAGACCGACCGGCAGTTTACCAAAAGTATCACTAAATTATCTGCATAAAGAAGTTTGCAGTATTGTCAACAAGGTCAAGGCAACAAGAAAGGCTGCATGGTACACCACGTATTACCCAAGGAAATGATGGTTGAATTGGCATGGGAGGAACATATGTTAAAAATACAATTTTTCAAAGAAGAGCATGCTTTAAACATAGATATTTTCTGTATGTACACTTAAATAAACAGAAAAAGTATATCAAAATTTTATTATATGAACCTTGTAGGTAATACATGTAGCTGTATATATGAGTGTTCTGAAATTAATACATATTCATATTTTTGTATAATTGCATACAGTGATGTGTTGCTGACTTGTTCTTGTCTAAGGTTTTAAGCACTATTTGATTAATATATGAACTACATTACATATGCCTATCAAATTTATTAATCATTCATGACTCATATTCTGACAATTTGAACATATTTTAGAAGACAATTTGCCAGATTCAATAAGAAATTGACAATTTACTGTGATAAGAATGTGCATTAACACATACACACTGAACTATAATTTGTTTTGAGAACTTGTAAAAAGGAAATATCATTATCTACTTTTTAATAATGACTGCAAGAGTAAGACAGTGTGCAGCTCATCTAGATATATGAATTCAGGATAGCCTTAAATAGGATTCTACTATAGAATTTCAATCATTTTTTATTCAAAATATTTATTCAAATAAGTTTTTTAAACTGTTTTCATTTTTAAATTATGATTATGAACCAAAATTTTCAATAGAAATCAGATTATGATATACTGCAATTCCAATCCAATCTAATTGATGTATTTGTAGGGCACCAATATCTAGCTGCCTAATCAAAAGCACTTATGAGACTAATTCATATTGCAAAGGAAAATATGTAACTAAAGACAAACCTTGTCATAACAAACTTCTCCGCAACAGGGGGTGGGTGGGGTTGGGGGCTCCAAGAACAAAAGAGGGTGTGTTTGTGTGTGTATCATTATTTTTTGGCCAACCAAGTGGTGGAAGGGGGCATGTGAAAAGAAAAAAAATCATGAAATGGGGCATCGACTGCTTTGCATATTAGGGACATATCACGCAAAACATCTGGGCACACCCCCCCCCCCCTTGCTTAAGGTTAAGGATAATTACAGATGATTATCAAAAAACTTATTCACATTCCACTATCTCCATATAGCCAGTTTGCCACCTGGCACCATATGCCCTTGCCTCTTCAGTTCTTTCAGTTAATTCTGATCCATGAATTTGATACAAGTCCAATTAATAGCACCTACATGCCACCTATGACACCTGGAAATCCGCAATACTCATAGGATCACTGCTGGGTAGATTCGATCTCTTCTTTCGTACTTGGAAACTGCATGAATTCTCTCTTCCTGCTTGCCAAACAGATGGTTGTGATATTGATGCCTCATCAGTCATCACCATTCATCCTATGGAATGATCCTGTAATTACATATCAACAGATACCAGGTTGAAAATATTTTCAGAAATATTGGCCTTTAAATTTAAAAAAATATATATATATGGAGAAAAAAAAATAAAACAACAGAACTATGCATCATTAATTTGACATTTAAGAAGAAAAAAAAAATTGAAAAAAAGTAATCAATTTGTGATTTAATATTAGCATAAGAAACTTACAGAAATTATGCCTTCTTTTCATAACACACTTGCTAATACTGCATGAACAATTTTACAAGCAGAGCAAGTCATTTTTAGATGGTGAGAATTGAATGGTGCTTAATTTTTCACTCCTTATAGTAAAAAATATGGAAAAATGAAGTTTGGAATTTCATGTATTGTGATATTCTCTCTAAAAATGACATTTTTAAATGATTAAAATATCAAGATGACTTATCAGCATGTTAAAGGCCAAGATTTGCTTCCGCAAAAGGATTACACTGTTAAAATAAGTTTAGTGCCTTGCTCAAAAAATTCCATGTAATTAACAATGCCATACATTAAAGAACCTACACATTTAAATTGATTTTCAAATCTCAAAGCACTAACTTCTTCTCATATGCCCCTCTTCTCTTCAATATTATTTGAGGATAAAAAAGGATTAACTTCTCTTAAATATAAAGCAAAAGCAAGTCCAGCTTATAATTTAAAGATTCCACCCCCACCAACCCCCCCCCCCCCAAAAAAAAAAAAAAGAGAGAGAGAGAGAAATGATAAACAATAAAAGCACACATTCAGGGAGAACAACAAACTAATATTTGAAAAAAAAAAAAAATAGAGCAGTCAATACCTACAAGATCACAGGTAGCTATGGTGGATCATTTCGTTCAAGCATGCTGATGAGGCAGAGTGCATTCAAATGGATTCCTCTGGTCCAAGGGACCTTGTTGTTTTCTGTCAGCTCTCTGTATGTAAAGTAACGTTGGAATTAGACGCAAAATTAAATACTGAAGGCAAGAATTATTGGAAATGAGTGTACATACAATACTACATGTACTGTACATCAACAATTTTTAGGGTCGTTCTCAATCTGCTGTATGCTTCTTATTAATGTGATTGAGAATTCGAGATTCAGTCTCAAGTCAAGGCGTTAATCCACTTTCGTATCCATGCATATATTTCCAATTGTAATGAACAAGTCTGCATTCAATAAATTTAACATAATGATCAGCAACATGTATTCAATTTTTCAACTGCATTGGAATAAAATTGGACCAAGGAAACCTCGATTTACACAGTTTCGGCCTCCGATTTTGTTGCTCAGTACGGTCCTCCGATGGTTCACTTCACTTCATGTGCGCATTTGTGCCATCCTTAAGACAACAATCTAAATTTTTGCAAACTTTCCTGTATTATCCCACATT
This sequence comes from Echinometra lucunter, assembly GCA_029962745.1. NCBI lineage: Eukaryota > Metazoa > Echinodermata > Echinoidea > Camarodonta > Echinometridae > Echinometra > Echinometra lucunter. The sequence continues at coordinate 3,234,015 of CM057154.1, forward strand.
ATAGATGGGTCTACATGTAGAGTTAGCAAAAACTTAGATTGCTGCATCACAGATTACTAGACTCCTATTACTACATTTTTTGGTGTTTCTAGTATATACAGCAAGGGAAGTGTCAAATTCCATGAAAAACAGAAGTCTATACCACTCATCCTGTGTACATGGTCAATGAATTGACCTCATCCCACAAAAGTGACAATTCTGTACCGAAACTGCATAGCATGCTTTCTATTGGTTACTTGATGGAATGCTGTCGACCTACGAGTCTGATAAGCGTCAGTTTTCTTCTTAAAATTCACCATTTTCAGTTCATTCATCAGATATGAAGCAGAAAGGGGAAATTGAGAGCCTCAGGAACATTGCTGGCAAGTAAAATCAAAACTTTTCTTCTCTATTATAGATCTTTACATGTCATTATATTTCACGTTTGCGTTAGCAATTAGTTTTGCTATTCAAAACACCATTTTGACCTACGGTGGTCTATAGCCTACCATGTATAGATTACCACCTAGAGCGGTAGAGTTAGCAAGTATGACATGATTCATGATGTACATGTAGATTCTAGCTTCAGTTTAGGAACAGAAAGCAGAATCTACATGCACTGATGCAGAGAGCGAAACACGTAGCACACAGCGCGCAGCAGGGCCTGGCAAGGGGAGGGGATACTGAGCAACGACATCAAAGATCAAACTTTCAAAGCCATAAATAAATGGAGGTTCCCTTGGAAAGACTTTATTCGGTAATCCTGGGTTTTAGGGGTATGAATTATTTTCACTTGCATTCGATCGCCAACTTCAGCGCACCACATACAACAGAGACTGTCGTGTGTGGATTATGGTTAGGATTGGGATTAGGATTAGGATTAGGGTTAAGGATAGGGTTAGGATTAGGATTAGGATTAGGTAGAGGGTTGGGGTTAGGGTTGGTGTCAGTCACTGTTTTCTATTTCTGTGGGTCAGCTGGGTTGTCAGGAAGAGGTGTGCTGAAGTTAGCGATCGAATGCAAGTGCAAATAATTTATAGAGGTACCCCTAAAACCTAGGATTACCCTTTATTCAATTTCAGGTTAAAAATTGTACAGATCTAGATTTTAGACTCGAATCTACATTAAAGTCTATCACAGTACACATGACACTGACACGTTGCTGACCATCCATGCTCTGTGAAATTTGAAGCAGATTCATTCATTTCATTTTCAATTCAACTGGAAATAGACCTAGACTAGGCCTAAGTTAGATCTAGACCTAGATTAGACCGAAGTGTTCTGTCTCTAACAGTCGTCGTTAGCCTCGTATTCTGACAGGGTCGGCTTTCCTCCTTTCTAAAAAGGAGTGCCGACCCTACCAAAATACGAGGCTAATGACTACTGTTAGTGTTAGATACAGAACACTTCGGTCTAGATCGGTCTACACTCTAGATCTAACGAGTAACGTTAGGTCTACGTCATGTCGCGTGTGATATTGAAAGTGCATTATAGCACCCAAGTGAAATGTGCAATAATTGTTCATTATCATATAATGAAATTTTGATGAACATCCATTCATTAATGCAGGCTGGATATTATTAGCCGAGACACGAGTTCAAGTCTCACTCCAGCCTTACTCGATCTCGATCCAGTCTTCAACTCGTTGTGATGAAGGGACACAAAAATAAACACCTGGGACTGAAAAATTAACCTGCTTGCGATTATGCTCCACTGAGCTCCACACTGGCGCTCTGCTCCAAACAGCATGCTTTTATATCATCATATTTACTCTTCTGTACAACAAAATACGTACAAATATAATGAAAAGAGAATTTCTAATTAGAAATCTCTAGGAATTGATAAATTACTCACGATTTCATTCTAGCTAGGGCTCGGGAAAAAAGGCTTGGCTCCTCAAGTCTTGCTGCCCAAAAAAATTCTTTCCGCTACGCTGACCGCCGGTGGCTGTCTGCTGCACAAAATGCTGCACTCTGATTGGTTAAAACGAGGGTAAAACCATGGTTTCATCTGAAACCACAGTTTCAGACCACCCCAAACAGTTGACTCAAAATGATGACGTAAAAGCAGGAGATGAAACCGTGGTTTCATTTGAAACCACCTTTGTGAATCGCAATTTTGAAACCGTGGTCTGAACCGTGGTTTGAAACCATGGTTTAGACCACGGTTTTGACTGAAACCACCTTTGTGAATTCGGGCCATAGTGTGCGAAGAAGCCAACAGCGACTGAGTGAGAAAATTTTCAAGTTTTGAAGAGCGGTAAATGGTATTTTAGAGTACTTCACAGCTTGAATATGATGCTTATGACAACATCTACTTATTTACAAATTACTGTATAATTTTTCTTTTCAGTCCTCAAAATTTCTGGGGGGGGGGGGGCCAAAGCTTCTGAGTGGGGGGCAAATGCCCCCCATGCCCCCCCCCCCCTGGTGCCGCCACTGGGGGAGAGGGAGATGCAGAAAAAGAAGGCGTGCACAAAGAGGGGACAAAGAGAGAAACAAGGGGAAAGCATTACTGGAAAAGAGTGAGAAAAACATATCGACTGAACACTCAAACCTTTTCCGAATGATTTATGAGAAATGAATGATTTACAAATGATTTGTGAGAAAACAAGGAGAAAGAACAAGGTTTGCAGAATGAAGAGGAATGATGAACGACCGACTACACACTACCTCCACATCACCCACCTAGGCAAGCTCGCCTATACCAGCCCGATTTCACAGCTGGCTCTTATCTCTTGTTTAACGATCGACGCTGCGAGATTTTATGGCGCCAAAATAAATACGACACCCTCCGAATCACGTGATCGAACAGCCTTCATGCTTAAGAAAACACCTCTGTCGCACCGCTAACTATGGCACGCCATAAGGGAATCAATACAAAATATATTTCACTTGAACAAATATATGTTTCTTTTTCACTAAACCATTTCACTCCAGCAAATTTATATTTCACTTCTAAAAAAAAGCATTCCACTTTTCACAAAAATTCATTTCACAGTTTCCACAAAAATATTATTTCACTCTTCACAAAAATATATTTCACTTTCTTCCAAAATACATTCCACTTTTTCACAGAAATATATTTTACTCTTCACAAAAATATATTTCACTTTTTTCCAAAATTCGTTCCACTTTTCACAGGAATACATTTCACATTTCACAAAAACATTTCACTTTTTTCACAAAATGTCATTTCACTTTTAAGAAAAAAAAATCATTCCTCTTTCTCTCATACCAAAACCTTTTCACTTTCTGCCAAAAATATGTTCCTCTTTATCTCGGCCTAGAGCGATCTTATCGACCTGGGTGAGCTTAACGGCCTTGGCGAGCTTATCTCTGGCTTAGCTAGCTAGCTCATATACGCGCGTTCTATCGATGGTGTACCTAAAATCCATTCCTCTTCTCTCACCGAAACCATTTCACTTTCTCTCACGAAATCTATTTCACTCTACCAAAAAAAATACGTTCCTCTTTTTTCTCGGCCTAAAGGAGGCGCTATTGGCGAGTTTTGCTAGCTTGTTAGCTTGGCGCGGGCTATATCTTTTGTCATTTGCTTGTTTAGCATCGGTATTATTTTGTTATTCTGTTTGGTCTGATGGGGCTGAAGGGGGGGGGGGGACGGCTTTGAGGCTTCTGCACTTGATTTTGAAGTTCATTAATACATCCAATTTATGCAGGGATATATGCAGGGTGAACAAGGGATGCTACCTCTACAGGCGAACTTTGGTTTTGCTTGTTTTGCCTCTTGGGGCTTGGTGGGGGTTTGGAGTCTTCTGCTCATGATTTTGAAGTATGCAAATTTATCAAGGTTTATGCAGGGTGAATGATGGATGCTGCTTCTCCCGTTGATCTGGCGAGGCTATATAGCTGAGGGAGGGGGGTAAGTTTCTGCACATGATTTTGAATATTCTGCATTAATGTAGCGCCTAAGCTTTCTCTCTGAAATGTGTCTAAGCGCTTTACAGAAATATCATTACCCCGGTCATCGGATTCATGCAAGCTTGCCCGCACACAATGTATGCACTTTCTGCACAGCATTAATTCCGGCCAGTCGCACTCACAATGCTCAACAAATCACAATGGCCGTCGCATCTTACCGGGTATACCACTTAATGGGTGAAGAGTGGCAAATGTACGTAAATTCATATCTTGCAGAAGGACACCCCGGACATTGTGGCTCAAGTAAGGATACTTATCCACTGGACCACAGCATCTCTTGTATGCATTTTTTTTTTTTTTTTTGGGGGGGGGGGCTTGAATTCGCATAAAAGTAAAACTCTATGCAAGCCAATTGGAGGAAGAGGCAGGGAGGGGGTGTCACGGAATATTATTGTTACCAAAATGTGCAGGGTATTGTAATTCCTCGCAAAACTTGCTGCCCGGTTCATTAAATGCAATAATATCACTACCATAATTATGATTATATTCATGAATAGAATTGGTTTAACATCAGATGGAGACGCAAGATGCAAACCAATTATTTTGTTTTGTTAAAATGTGTAGATGGCATATACAATAAGGCCAATAATGCGAGCGAGCGCTTCCATTTTGTCCTTTCTTACATCTTTCCTTTTCTTTCTCTGTCTTTTCTTTTCTTTCCCATTTTCCTTTTTTTTCCCTGCCAAATATTGGGGGGCCGGGCCCCCGGCCATGAGTGTTGCAACTTGAACTTGTCGATTGCTTCCAGTTCTACTCCAGTTCAAATGTCTATTTTATTGTGGTAGTGGCCCAGACGCGGTTCTGTGATATTTTCTAAATTAGGGTGGGGGAGTATAATGGCAGCTTCAGGGATCGCAATGAATTTAAATTCAAAATTTAAATTTAAAATTAAAATTAACTGATTTTAATCCAACCCTTCAGGAACATTCCCAATCTAAAAACATAACAGAACATAATAACAAAAAACGGACATAAAACATAAACACTGAACAAAACAGAAAATGAGAATGCATTTCTAATTACATTCCAAGAATAGCACGATTGAAAGAGAGAGAGAAACACCCACGAACTGCACGAGCCGATTCAGAATATAATAAAACAAACTGTCTTCGGACTCTTTACACATACATGTATTTATAATGAAGATATGACAAACATCATACAGATTGTGATGCATCACAAAACATAATGAATATCTGAGAAATGCATGTACATAACAACCTGTATGAAAATAAAACGCAGAAATTAGGCTAGAATAACTACTGAAAGTTATCTACCTATATTTCCCCTTACGACTTGCATTCCATGTTGCACACAACCACCCCCTTCTTCCAACTGTATACAAACCAACAAGATAACTTCGATCAAGCAAAGAGAATTTGTTTATCATACCTCCTATTCAAACAAAAACATATGGCGAACGTTCATTTGCTCATACTGCATCAGTTTTATGGAATAACCTCCCAAACTCTCTAAAAAACATCAGCAAGATAGAGAAGTTTAAATCTGCACTTAACATTCAAAACATATCTTAGTCTAACAAAGTAACCTTAGCTAGTAACCTATCTTTTAATCATGTCTTCCCTTTTCTCTCTCTTAGAGCGCATAGGGATATACATATGCACTATATAAAATCTGTACATTATTATCATCATTATAGCTTGCATAAAGTTTTACTTCATGAGAATTCAGCCAACAAAATTTGCATAGTAGAGGTGCTGTGACCAAGTGAATAAGTCTCCTGACTTTGAACAACAAGGTCGGGGGTTCGAATCCCTGCTGAGGCACTAGTGTCCTTTGGTTGGTTGGTTTTATTTTCCATATGAAAAGCAACACAAAGATAAATGCAAATCAATATATCAAATTATTATTAATTTTAATTAATTAAAATTAGTATTGATGGCAGGAAACTATATTTAGAGCCATTATTCAAATGGCTCTGTTCTTCCTAGAGGTCCAGAGAAAGAAAGAAAAAGTAATGAACAAACAAAACATGACATTACCACAAACCGAACTGAAATTAACATAAACAGAATAAAAGAAATCGTGTAAACAAAACCCAGTGACCTTACGCTAATACGGCCATATTCCTAACCTTCATACTACATGTATGTTCAACGTACCCACCCCCCCCCCCCCCCCTCCATTCCTGAGTGCACCAAAATTTGCCACTCTCCATGGTAAGTGCGACTGGCCAGAATTAATGCTTCCTTGGGAGTGCAGAAAGTGCATACAGTGTGTGCGGGCAAGCTTGCATGAATCCGATGACCGGGGTAATGATATTTCTGTAAAGCGCTTAGACACATTCCAGAGAGAAATGCTTAGGCGCTACATTAATGCAGAATATTCAAAATCATGTGCAGAAACTTACCCCCCTCCCTCAGCTATATAGCCTCGCCAGATCAACGGGAGAAGCAGCATCCATCATTCACCCTGCATAAACCTTGATAAATTTGCATACTTCAAAATCATGTGCAGAAGACTCCAAACCCCCACCAAGCCCCATGAGGCAAAACAAGCAAAACCAAAGTTCGCCTGTAGAGGTAGCATCCCTTGTTCACCCTGCATATATCCCTGCATAAATTGGATGTATTAATGAACTTCAAAATCAAGTGCAGAAGCCTCAAAGTCGCCCCCCCCCTTCAGCCCCATCAGACCAAACAGAATAACAAAACAATACCGATGCTAAACAAGCAAATGACAAAAGATATAGCCCGCGCCAAGCTAACAAGCTAGCAAAACTCGCCAATAGCGCCTCCTTTAGGCCGAGAAAAAAGAGGAACGTATTTTTTTGGCAGAGTGAAATAGATTTCGTGAGAGAAAGTGAAATGGTTTCGGTGAGAGAAGAGGAATGGATTTTAGGTACACCATCGATAGAACGCGCGTATATGAGCTAGCTAGCTAAGCCAGAGATAAGCTCGCCAAGGCCGTTAAGCTCACCCAGGTCGATAAGATCGCTTTAGGCCGAGATAAAAGAGGAACATATTTTTGGCAGAAAGTGAAAAGGTTTTGGTATGAGAGAAAGAGGAATGATTTGTTTTTTTCTTAAAACTGAAATGACATTTTGTGAAAAAAGTGAAATGTTTTTGTGAAAAGTGAAATGTATTCCTGTGAAAAGTGGAACGAATTTTGGAAAAAAGTGAAATATATTTTTGTGAAGAGTAAAATATATTTCTGTGAAAAAGTGGAATGTATTTTGGAAGAAAGTGAAATATATTTTTGTGAAGAGTGAAATAATATTTTTGTGGAAACTGTGAAATGAATTTTTGTGAAAAGTGGAATGCTTTTTTTTTTAGAAGTGAAATATAAATTTGCTGGAGTGTAATGGTTTAGTGAAAAAGAAACATATATTTGTTCAAGTGAAATATATTTTCTATTGATTCCCTTATGGCGTACCATAGCTAACCGACTCCAACCTATAAGATTCTTGATCGTTCCGGGTAATGTAGTATTTCGTTCGGTTTCCCGAGGTTATATGGTATCGATCTTTTCCTTATGATTGGAGGTGCCGTGGTCGAGTAGTCTAAGGCGCTTGATTGGAGACGCAAAAGTCGGAGGTTCGATCCCCGAGACGGTACTTATGCCCTTGAGCAAGGCATTTTTATTTACATTTGCTCTTTTATCGTATATCAAATAAATAAAAATGCTATAGGCATTAATGATACTAACGTGCGCACGTGTTTTAAAAAAAAATGACTAGGGTATTATTTTTCTGCATGTAGAGTTCTCCAAGCTTGTAAACATGACGGTAAGATATTACATATCAATTGTTGTTTGAGTAGACTAGGGAGGTGGAGCCTCCCTGAATAGGCTGAGTTCTACGCTACCACCGAGAATAACAAAAGTGTTCCCTATTTCCCCTAGAAACTAAAATTCACTGTTAGTAAAACTCTTCCAACGCATGTAGTGTTTGACTAGTAATGGAATATGCATCCCCAATCAGCATAATCACGTGTGTGCGCCGTGTGTGTGTGTGTGTTTGTGATTTGTATTTTTACAGACTTGTATCAATCAGATATGATTTATACGTCTGGGACCGACCTTTACCGTCACCAATCGAAAGACGTGGCTCATTGTAGGTTCGAACCTGGGTACCGGGTCCGATCAGAGTCAGTAAGACAGTGGATGTTACCGCTAGACCAACTCCTGCTCCTTTTACACTGTTTGCATTAAATGTTCGTTAGCTTGTCAAGAAAATAAGTGCCAAAAAATAATAATACAGTCTTTTCAATTTTGTTTGAAATGGCTGAGCACGTCTCAGCAAACATCATTAAGTGTTTGTAGTTTGATCAAGGAGATGCACCTCCTGGCTTGATCGATGCCTGTTTTTCTCAGATTTTTTCAGGAAACAGGAGACGAGGAAGCGTGATACTGCCCTCGTCTCCTCCCCTTCATTACTCTCTCTCTCTCTCTCTCTCTCTCCTCTTCATCTTACCAACCTCGCGATTAAATTAGAACAAAAACCTCAGCCTTCGTTACCATGGTGATGGAAGAACGACGCACGAATTATCACAAGGAACCCCGGGATTGAGGAGAGAGAGAGAGAGAGAGAGAGAGAGAGAGAAAACAAAATCTGTTGGCGGTGTTACAATCAGGGGTGAAGATTCTGTTTGGTATAAATAATGGTTGTAGGTTAGTTGATGAACAAATTAAATGAGAATCGCTAAATTACGCCATCAAGGATGACTCAAAATATACGCCAGCCCACGAACAAGGCTCAGCATAATATAATGCGTTTATTGAAGTCACTATTTGAGCAGGGTATGCAGGCGCAGTGCTTCGTTATTTAAGGGAGTTCGTGTGGGTCTTAAAAGCTTCTTTACCAGTATTTGTGTTTCGCGCCCTTCTGCTCGGGGGTAAACATGACTTGAGATCATGTTTAACATTCATTCATGGGATGAAGCACACCAACAGCACGCATGGTAAGTTGATTTCCACAGGGTTTCACTATGCTTCCACTATGCTTCTCACTCTCATTTACGCGTTTGTTGATAAGACAGAGAGACAGAGAGACAGAGAGAGAGAGAGAGAGAGAGAGAGAGAGAGAGAGAGGAACGATTACGATTCAAGGCAGCTATCGTCTGTTAAATATGATTCAATGCATCTCTGATTTGACGTATCCTATCTTACTTCGTATTCTGCTTTCGTCACGTTCCGAGAAAGTACAGAAGTGGAAATAGAATGTTAATGGAACTTAGCTAAATTTACGTGGACAGACGCATAATCATTGTATCTCTGTATAATGCAGTTAAGAAAACAGAAGAAGTAAAGTACCGATAAGGCGGCCAGGGGATGTTACCTGTTTTCACATGAATTATGTGGGTGCACCTCTTTCAGCGGAAACACACTTCACAACAGCTTAACGCTTATGATATTTTGTTACATATTCATCATCTTAATCAAATGAAACTGGGGAAACTGTTTGGGGTGTTAGTGTACGACGGATTTAAGAAATTACTGGCTGTATTTGAATCAGACCTCGATTATACAATACGGCTATATTTCATGCCATCAATGTCATCTGCGTTCGCAATATTCATAGAGCAGTAGTCTGAATGAAAACCACCATCGTGAATGATCTTCATGACGTCATCTGGGCCCTTCAAATTCGCCAACGTAAAAATTCCAATATTTTCTATCTGTTGTGATCTCCTATAAATTAATTTTAAGAGGATGGCCTAAGCCTACTCCAATTCTGTAACCATCAAAGCAGCAGTCAATTTGAGTTTTTCAAAACGGGGGTTGCGTGCACTTGTCGTACTGCTCCACCAGAAGTAATTGAATTCGGAAACAGAACGGACTAATCAATGTACATGGCCGGATGAATTGTTTAAGGTAGAGAGATGCCCGTGCTTGGAAGGAAATGGAATTAAGGACGGGATTGGTTACCATTATTTCAGAAATATTGCCTTCAGGGATGGATGGCAATCAAACGGACTGGATGTAAACCTGTGTCTAAGGGAATCCTCCATAGGAATCAAGTAATAGAGCAAGTGAATGGACGTAGATACGGTGGATTATAAATGGTATAGCTAGGGAATGGGGATGCCTTTTACAGCAAGATTCGTTATGAGCTTGGAGACCGAAAAAGTGAAGCTAATACAATATAGGTCTTCGTAGTGGTAAATGAAAGGTGAAAGAAAGCTTTAAAAAGTGGATGAAATGAAGGCAACGCCGATACCCCACATTAGAAAACCAGATATTATATACCTTTGGCAGTGTTTGGAGACAGACTTACAGGAATTGCATGAAAGTTGGAAGGAGTAAGGGAGAGAGAGAGAGAGAGGGGGGGGGCATAGCATGATAAGAATCGTGTCCCCCTAAGGATATCACGAATATCAATCTAAGGTTTCTCTTGCCATGATCTATGTTTGCATAAGAAAGTGATCATGACGCAATTGAAGAGCTAACACATTAACGTAGTGGCCCCTGGTCAGAGACGCAGCCACGAGGGTTAAAAGGGCTAGTGTGCCCAATGGAATGGCGGAAAAAGGTGAGGGTGGGAGAGAAAGAGAGAGAGAAAAAGAGAGAGAGAGAAAGGGAGTTAAAACAGAAACTAATAGAACCCGTTCCACCACTAATTGAAGACATCGTTAATTATCCACCCAGAGCCCCTGCAATGGCCGGACAAACTTTATTACCACCATTACCACTGCCCATTGAAACCAAGTCACACTACAGCTTTTCTTCTGGTTTTCTATTTCTCTTGTTACATCTTCCAGAGACATCCTTCGATTTTGTAGTGTTGATGTTTTGACGACATGAACTATACAGTACCACCGTTTAATTGGCTTTCGCTGTTTATCTAGAAAAAGATTGAACATGCCGATTAGTTTACGGTGTTGAAACATCGTTACCCACATATTCCTCTTCCCTTTTTCATAATCCTTCTGACTTGATTGATTGATTGATTGATTGATTGATTGATTGATTGACTTGTCTGCGAAACAATTAGAAGACGTCTTTCTCCATTTCCCAATCGTATGTGTTTAGATATCTAAACACATATACAAACCGACTAGAACGGAGGTGAGAGAAATGGTAGAAGTAGTAGTTGCAATTAGAAAGTGGTGATGGGTATTATCAATATACAAAGATATAGGCCAACTTCTACCCATATTTCACATGGTAAGTCACATAAGTCACAACTTCAACGGCTTACACGTTCTCAAATTTTGAATACACCATATCCAAACGACGCTTTATAATTGTGAGATACTTTTTTTTTGGTAAGAGGTAAAGGGATAATAGTGCCTGTATGTTTATTAATTTCGAAAACTATCATTACTTCCTTTTCGATAATAGGTTTGTACAAATTTCACCATTTTTCACGAAATGTCAATAATGTCATTTTGTCAAAATATGAATGCACTCTTTTCAAGCATGATCTTTCCTACCTTGTCCAGCGGGCCGTGGCTGCGCTGCAACATTGGGGGCTCGTCCGGGATCATTCTTCAGTTGGTACACTGAGAGATAGGGGGCGCCACCACAGATTTGACTTTTATTTCCTGAACACTCCAGGTTGCATAAGGACTCGTTGTCCGTCTTCTCACGATCTAGACTTGAGCCGCAGTAACATTCACTGTAATATTGAAGACCCGCATATAGAAAATTTCTGCAAAAATATAAAATGATAAGAGAGGTATAATTAATGCATGCATTGTTAAGAATTTATAGTTTTGAAAACAGTTGCATCGCACTGGCTTTACCACATATTACAACTGTATTTGCAGTTATTAAAGTTATTTTCCCGAACAAAATATTCTTGGGTAATCGTATTATCATTTTGAGTATTGGTACTCTTTGACATGTTTGACGTGATTTGGTAATGTGAACTATAAAAGGAAATTACAAAAACGGTTGCTCTCCAAATGAGAGATGTATTGTGTGCAGCGTTAACAGGAATGAACTGTAAAGAATACCGGTTCTTAAATGACAGTTAAAACATCCGTGCAAAAGGGATACGTTGGTGATTCACATACGAGAAGTATGATTATCATCTCCTTCGTCTTTCTTAAAGTTTCAAAAAGAAAGAACAGAGATGATGCATTTGCATCTATAATCCATGTCCTTTGCCTTCTGACAACTTTCTTTCTCACGAGCGAATGCGTACTTGCAGTCTTGCAGTTCTTCCCGCAGGTTTCATTTTCCTTTGGAAATCGTTAATTAATTATGCATACGACATTTACTAACTCCTGGCCTTTCTGTTATATTCACCTCTTTTCATAATTCATTGCCTCCTTCTGCAGGGAATCGCCTGCCATGACAAACTCTTACATCTTTAATTTATCTATTACTGTCTCTAACCAGTGCCAGTGAAAACAAACAGGCGAATTATTTATACGGAAGGCAGCAGCTCGCCAAAGGAGGGAGAGGAACAAAGAAGGATATAAGTGGTAGGAATACATGAATAAGGCTACCGGGGATGGGAATAAAATAATGTGAGATGGAAGCAGAGGCTGAGGTCCAAATACTGAGGGAGCATCAGCCTTTCGATGGGTAGGGGTCTTCCTCGTAGATGGAATGAGAATTACCAATGTCTTTGAAGGGAGGAGAGTTGAAGATAGTCATATAATTTTCTTTCCACGTTCCTGTCCCCTCTGCCTGTCCTCTTTCTTCATCTTTCTATTCTCATTTTCTCCCCTCTCTGACCCCTTTTCCCCTTCAATTTTAGCTCACTTGAATGAGATGGGGCAAGTGGCCCCTGTGACAACACAGCTAACGAGGAAGACAGTATTAAGTATGAGAGAGCAGTAAACATTAGACATGTTCAAGAGCAGTTCCGCTCCTGCACCCCTCCCCCTGGCCCTCTTTCTGCTATTTCTCCCTTTCCTCTTTTTCATAAGATTGATGAAGGGCACTTGCCCTAGTGCTCCCAGTAGCTACCCCACTCGATGTAAGAGAAAAGCGGAAAAGACAGAACTGAGGAGTGCAATATAAACATCGCACATGTTCAAGAGCTGTTCCACTTTTCTCGCAGCTCACCGTGCAGACGACGCGTCAAGCTTGCTACGTCAGAGAATCCCGCAGGCTTTTTGGCGGTTAAAAAAAAAGCAAGGATTTGTGCCTGCAAGCCAAGTGACAAGCTATGGAGACCACACTCAAACGACTTCTTTGGTCTAGATATCACCAAATAATTATGTCATTATCCCAGTTTCCATCTGTGCGCGCGTGTATGCTTGCAATGGAATATGTAAATCGCATTCAGAAATTATTCAGGATTAGGTGTTGCATGGAGAATCTTGTCACATTTTTAAAGTGCTGTTACTATATTCATGAATGGAAAGAGATCAAATATGTAGACGGAATGAAGAAGTTAACTAGCTGAAGTACTGCAATACGAAAAAAAAAATCGTAGAATATAGGGGAACGGCGAGGAGGAATGAGCAATGAAAATACTATTGTATGATTGAAAAAAAGAGAGTATATCATAAACATAGACATACTGCTTCATCATAGTCAATCGCAAAAAGGAGTATCGTGAATCCTATTACCTAAAAATACATTCATGGTATTTATCTAAAGAAACTGGGCAAAGATTGTAAAAAAGGCAAAATTGATATCTTTGATGACTGAACAGAGACATTCATCAATATGAATAAACCTCTCTTTTCGTTATCGTGATTATGGAAACGAGTAATGTATGTCCTCGCATTCGCTATATTCGTTAGAAAGAAACTTGGCTACCAACTCAATATGCGATGCACTGCTTGACAGAGTCAGACGAAGCTGTAGTGTGCATGATCTGATGAGGTTCATTTATATTTTATACATCCTTATTTTCGAATTAGCACGGTGATCACCCGGGAGAGTTTCTCACTCGATCACGGGGTCGTAACCACTGCTGTGACCAAGATGACACGTTCTGTCCATCCAGGGGCCGTTCACATTGTTTCTCTCAACGCACATGGTCATCCCTATTTTAATTTAAAGATAAACTTATACTGCTGGTCATGGAATTACAGTGTGAAAGACACTGTTTCGGAGCAATTGGGAGAGGTATAGATTATCATTAAGTAAGTGTGACCATGTACCCTGAAAGAAACAATGTGAATGGCCCTGTGTGAAATCGACGTGTCATGTTGTTGAAAGAATAAGAAAGTTAAGTAATAACTTTCCACCTATTCCAGAAACTGCCAGAAATCAAGTTTTTCTTGAAGGTAAAGAACTGGCTAGTAACCAATCTTGTATAGGCTTACTTCGAACCATCATGATCACGTGATGGTTCGAAGTAAGCCCTCTTGTACGATATTGTTTTACTATACACATCATTGGACAACGATTCCTTTGAGGAAACATAAAACCGAAATATATCAGAACGTTAATGAAAACATGTAAAGCAAACTTCTCGCTTTTCGGAGTATGAGCTGGTCTCGTCGAATAAAAAAATGACGTGTAATGAAATATTTAATTCGCAACCGTGCATTTATATTAAACCTCGTATTGAATGTCAAACTTTAATGTAATTCTACACACAGAGTAATGTTTTAGAATGTATTCATTGTTACACGTATGCATACGTTCCTTCGTCAAAGCTTTCCATCCTTTTTACACTCTCAATACTAGAGCGCCATGTCGTGTCTCAATGTCCTACAGAAATGGACATTCTCAGCGTAACTTTATACGAACTAAGAGGTCATCTGCTACCTGTAAAAGTAATAAGCACCATTTTGGCGCTTTTCGTATACTGGTAGTACCAAGACTAAAATTCAATGTATATATCAAGAACGTTCAAGCTTAACAAACATCTGAATATAATATGTTGACCCATTATAACCAAAATTCGGTGTATAAGTTACTATTGGCAAAATGAACATTCAGATAATTTTAAAAATTATATGGCTCTTTGATAAAACTGTGGAAAACTAAGAATATATAGTTTATCATGATAATTGCATTATTGTATAATACAGTCGTCAGGATTTATTGACATCATCTCGCTTAATTTGCTCTGAAAAAGACGTACTTTTTTACATTAATAACTCATCACGCCACGATCATAAATGTGTGTAGATTACCCCGAGGTTAAGGACACTAAAAGTTATAAAATCTGTATGTCATACCCGGAAGGGTTTGCCTCCTTTTAATTATAAAAACAAAACAAAAACAATAGCAAGGACGGCAAGCGCTTTCCGTCACAAAGCTCACATTAAAAAGTGGAAAGAGGGTGTAAAACAATATTTTGAAAAGGGGAAGAAACAAGCCTCAAGAAATTCAAAACAGAAAAACCGAGGATACGATTATTATCGATTTGTCGACAGACCTTGACAGGCATCAAGTAATAATATCGCGATCAATCGTCACAAGAACGGATCGATAACCCTGGTCGATATTTTGCTGGATAAACCACTGCGAAGGAAGATATTGTTTTAACGAATTCGCACTCATTTTCCTGAATAACCGTTTGCTCCAAAGGGCTTACATTTCGATCGATATTTATGCACGAATAAAAAGTTTCAATTTCATCAAAACGTGGGTGCTGTCATTTCAAGTATAATTAAATCATAGCAGGTTTCATTTCAACATTGGCTAAAATGAGCGGGTTTTCAAAATAATTTCTACTAATCCCTTGCACATTATTGCATTGCATCGGTCCATTTAAGAAATTTCAGTTACTTCTGGGGGTGTTTCACAAAGACAAAAGACAAAGATTGACTAAAATCGCACTGAACTATGGCTGGCCATTCATGCCTCTGTTTTCTTTCACCATGGATCTCTGATTTGCAAATCATGGTCACAAATCTGCAGAACTGACAATTTTGTTTTTATAGTTCATAGATGGAGAAAACAAAAAATCCCTTGAGGGACCGATGGTGAAAGCAAACAGTGGCATGAATGGCCTGCCATAGTTAAGAGCGATTTGAGTCCATCTTAGTCTTTGTGAAACATCCCCCCCCCCCCCCCCGTTTAAAAAAAAGGAAAATATGATCATGTCCACATTTACAGTCATCAAGTTTATGTACATTGCTAAAAAAAAAAAAAATAATAGCACAAATAAATCAAATGCATAAGTCTACACAACCAGTACATGTTTTTTTTTTACTTTCACGGATTTCATATTTTAAGTGCTCCATTATAACGTCCTACGTGACAAACTCGTTCAAGAAGCAAGGTCTGCGCTAGGTTTACTTTTCATTTTTACCCCAAATGGGGGGGGGGATGAATTTTAGTTAAATGAGTTCTGAGAGGAAAAGGCAATATATTACTGATTATTGCGAGCGATCTCGACAAAATTGATATTCACCGTCAAAAGTTAAGTTGCAAGAGACCACTTTATTCTTTATGGGGAAGTAGTCTCAAAAATATGTTTCATAGTACCTATATTATTATTATTATCATTATTATTATTATCATTATTATTATTATTATCATTATTATTATTATCATTATTATTATTATTATTATTATCATTATTATTATCATTATTATTATTATCCTTATTATTATTATTATTATTATTATCATTATTATTATTATCATTATTATTATTATCATTATTATTATTATCATTATTATTTATTCGATCAAATTTTCAAAAAAAAAACACAGGTACAGTACATCAATAGCAGCGGACAAATACATAATAAGAATGAAAGAACGCGCAAAAGATTAGGGAGGAACAAGTGGGTCAGGGAAATCACAGAGAATATGAAATATTCTCTGTGATCATGGTACTTTCACACCCCTACTCATTAAAGGCAAAATAGAAGAATAAAAACGAGCATTAGCTAAGTAGGAGATTGGAACTGATGTCAGTGGTAAGTGCTATGATTTTCAGATCTGATGAGTTTTGAAAAAATCCGAGTGATTTACCTCCTGTAATCAACCAGCCAGCAGAGACACAATGGCATTAATAATAAGCATTTTTAAACATGCATGCATTAATGCATGCTGATATGCAAGCAAAGCCTTGTACAAGCTTTTGCGATTTCTATATATTTGGTTTAATGTCTTGAATGCCTAACTTAGTAGTAGTAGCAGTAGTAGTAGTAGTAGCAGTAGTAGTAGTAGTAGTAGTAGTAGTAGTAGTAGTAGTAGTAGCAGTAGCAGCAGTAGTAGTAGTAATAGTAGTAGCAGTAGCAGCAGCAGTAGCAGTAGTAGCAGTAGTAGCAGTAGTAGCAGTAGTAGCAGTAGTAGTAGTAGTAGTAGTAGTAGTAGTAGTAGCAGCAGCAGCAGCAGCAGCAGTAGTAGCGGTAGTAGTAGTAGTAGTAGTAGTAGTAGTAGTAGTAGCAGCAGCAGCAGCAGCAGCAGCAGCAGCAGTAGTAGAAGTAGCAGCAGCAGCAGCAGCAGCAGCAGTAGTAGTAGTAGTAGTAGTAGTGGTAGTAGCAGTAGCAGCAGCAGCAGCAGCAGCAGCAGCAGCAGCAGCAGTAGTAGTAGTAGTAGTAGTAGTAGTAGTAGTAGTAGCAGCAGCAGCAGCAGTAACTCCTCCTACTACCTTACTCATTCTACTAATATTTCTACTTGTACTACTTCTACTAGTACTACTCCAGCAGCAGACCTACATTACATTTATATATTCCAAACGTTTTTAATATATTTCAAACGTCTTTGAGTTTAACGCTGTAAATAATGTTTGGCAAGCTTAGCCAATTTCATTCCATTGCCAGTCCTTTAATGAGACTTATGTTTGGTGCTCAGTGTAGATAAATTAAGTGAAATTGTACTTGAGTGATTTATAATGCAGTTACCGCGCTCTCGCTTCCGATTTTTGAAGTACATGTATACTCTGAAGAGGATAAGTACTGAGGGTAACTGAGCTAATTCCTTCATTGAGTCCACTTTACAATCTCTTATATTAATGACTCGATGGGTGTATACATGCAGTATGAGTTTCATTCGACACTTGACACTGTTTATTATAAACAATTAATGAAATGGATCTCAAATGTTTCCAATTGGTTAAACAGTATTGGAAATCGGAAGGCCTAATAGCTAAAAGTTGCGAGTCCTCTCCTGCGGATTGGTTTTGTATGGTATTGGTTTCCGATGATTAATAGGTGAAATAAAATTAAATCGTGCACCATTAAGCTAATTACAGTCTAATATCTGGTTGTTTCTGGTTCATATCAAGCACCATCAAGCTAATTACGATCTGGTTGGCAATAGTAACTTGATGTGCCTCTAAGTGTTTATACTATTTTCCAACGTTTTCGTAAATTATAAACAGGACATGCTGGAACAGTTAGCAACAAAATTAGATTTAGCATTGGTAAAATATTCCATTTGTATTTTTTTCTCATTATTGTCCAATCAGTTATTGCTATCTACCCTCTTAAAAGAATTGATAAGCCTTATTACTGACGTATCTTATTCATTGGGCATTTTCACCAAAAAAATATAACAATATAAACATAGTGGTTTCACAAATATTAAAAACATCAATCATATAACTGTTTTCTGAGTTCAACAGTTGGCTGCCGCGGGAAGGGGATAGCAAACTAATCACTATAACCGTGGTGATGGTCCCTCTCCCCAACCAACAGAAGACATTATAGCACTGAGACAAATAAAAGATATAACAAATCAAAAACGAGCAATCAGAAAATGATGCAGAAAACTTTCATCGGTTGGGGGTAATCATACACTAGTAGTTTAAGGTTGGTAGAAGCTTAAACTACTATTGTAATCAGAAAATGAACAAAAAACAAAAACAAACCTAAGAAAATATATGTGGTGAAGTTTTTACCAAAATGCAGAAACGGACCAAAGTGCAGAAACGGATCGAAATGCTTTTCTTTCGAGGATTTTAACACTCTTTAATGAACTGTAAGTCTACATTATAGCTTATCAAACTGCCAGATAGAATTAACCTGATGTTAGTGATTATGCTGACTATATCAATACAGAAATACATAGTCTGTCCAGAGAATATTATTCTGGCTTACCATTGATATTCACATCATAATTAAGTAAATTGCTGAAATACATCAACTGAAACGGACTTGACGGATGAAATAATGAGAGTGAAAAGCGAGGAAACCAATTTGTGTTGACCACTGTCAAATTGTGGTTTTGAATGCAATTGATCCTATGCATACAAATTTAATTCAAAGTAAGATTTAGATATAGGCCGGAGCGGGGATACGTGTGCTTTGTATATTGATTAGTATTGCTTGGGACAACAATGGAGAAATAAATTGATATTTGCCTTCCGGTATAATTAAATTGATGTGACAGAACTGAAAGTTATTACTACGGTGGAGGTCAGGAAATATAGGTGAAATTGAAATTGGTTTATAATTAAAAGGAGACATGCAGCTCAAGATATTATAATCTGTTTTGCATTACATATTAACAAGATTAATGATATAACAATACCAACGAAATTCATCTAGTCATGATAACAAATAAAGCATTAAAAACTTACAATAAAAGAAAAATTCTATTAAGATGTGAACTTCGTCTTTTCAAGCATAAGTATTTTATGACGTCACTGGTGTCACGCATTAGAAGTCACATACCAAACTGTACTGGCAGAACGAAAGGCTCAGTAACGCATTCAGAAAAGGGTGGAGTCAGCGTCCGCCCCCAGTAATACCCTCTACCCGTCCCATTTGAAGGCCAGGGAAATTATACATACATGTCCCCAGTTTATGTAATCAATGTTTAATAGAAATCATACCAGATATAATTATCTTTACAGGGTATCTGAAAGGCGGGCAACCTAGGTTTATTTCTGTCTGGAAAAATATTTCATATGGGTACTATGTAACATATTTTTGAGAGACATTCCCTACAAATAATGAAGAGGAATGGATCCCCTCTCCTCTAACTCTTTTTGTCTGGATACGGCATGGCCGTGTCTCGGGATTGAATGGTAGCAGGGATTGGATGGGCTGCTGAGAGCAGTAAGAGGCCTCTATTTCCTCCCCCAATTAGATCAATGAAGACTTAAAGATGTAACCGGATAGATGCATCGTTATGCCACGCACATAGAAATCCACCTGTCTTCAGGCTACATGGCGCCTCGGCGCCCATGAGTGTGTGGGAGAGTGTAGGGCTGGACTGTGCGTGCATGAAATACGGCATTAAATTATAGCGGAGTAGTATGTGCACATATTAATGTTTCGTGACTATGGGGATGTATTTTACGAGAAATAGAAATGTGCGCTGATGAATTTTCAAACGGACGTGCTAGGGGGAGACATACAACGAGAAAAAAAAAGAATAAGAAAAAGAGAAAGGGTGAAGAGAGGAAGGGACGGATAGAGAGACAGGAAAAGACACACACAGAGAAAGTCTTAGAAAGAACATCCAACAAACAAAGCCAGAGAAAGAGTGACAACGACTGTAAAATGATCGTCCACGAGTTGTCCACCAGAAGAATAAAAAAATTGTCCGAATTAATCTTAATCATAAACTTTCTTCTTCTTCTTTTTCATTTTGCTTTTGCTTATTGTTTTAACTTTATCGTATCGTATTGTACAGTGATAGAAAGAGGGTGATAGAAAGAGGGTGAAAGAGAGTGAAACAGAAAGAGAGTGTGTAGTTGTGGGTGTGCGTGAGGTGAGTAAGAGGGTGATGTCGAGACACGCGCAGACCTTTCCTCAACCCTCAACTTAATCTCTTGATCGAATAGCAGGCATGCCCTGAGGCTATAGATACACAAGGCGGTGCTCTTAAGAAACAGGAGACAATTCAAGTGTAAAAGGGTGTTTAAAAGAGCCATTCATCATGCTGGAAAGCACTCTGCTGTAATTTAACTGTGCTTTAATGTAAATCGAGAGCTTGAAGTCATTTACTCGGTCAAAGTGATGAACATTTCGAATGTATAACATGATTGGCCAGAGACATTCAATTTGGAATACATGCATTTGCATCGAATCAAGCGACAGTAGAAAACTGAAAGCACAACTTTACTATGTTGCAAATTTTTCACTCGTACTTTTAAAAAATTCCAGATTATCCTGCTGCTTACTCCACATTTCTGAAGGATACTTAGTTTCCATGTGAATATCCAGTATTACGTTATACAAATTGGTAAACAGGGCCAAAGTAGAAAAATGGAACAGAGATAGTTCCCTGGCTCAATTATTATCATTTTTAGGGCGCATCGCATTACCAATAACGACAGAGTATAAAATATTAATTTGATTAATTTGATTTATTAAGATCTACTAAAATCAACCAATTGAAGGTATATCGTTCCTTAGTACTTTACAACTAAGCAAATTCATTTTTAATCTGAATAATTGCATCCGGAATGCATTATCATCCCCAATGGGATTCATCACATCAATCATTCATACAGCTAATCAACGATGAGGTCAGTGTACCTTTATACTACAACATAGTTACAGAATGTTGGTATACTCTTCTTCTATAGTGTATAGAAATTGATATTACAAGTTGAAAGATAAATGTCACTAGCAGACCTTCCCCTACTTTGTCGCATTTTGACCATGCAATAAGAAACACTGCAGAAATGGACCAATACATGTATAGCTCTGTACTGCCTCCTACACATACAAAAGCTATGGAAATCAGCATTCTGTAGACTGTAAGATAAAAACAGCTGTTGGCATTTTCCCGAGTCGTATGAAGACCCCAAAATTTCCAAGTGAGGAGGTGAATCTGTAAAATCTGGTCAGATTATTATGGATCTTCTCCTGTAGCGCCCTCTAGATAGTTGACCCATGATGCGCCAACTCTGGGACCCGTTGCATAAAACTTACCTTTAATGGTAACTCTGCCATCAAAGGTATTACTACCATGGTA
The DNA here is from genome assembly GCA_029962745.1 of Echinometra lucunter. NCBI lineage: Eukaryota > Metazoa > Echinodermata > Echinoidea > Camarodonta > Echinometridae > Echinometra > Echinometra lucunter. Next base: position 3,255,653 of record CM057154.1, read on the forward strand.
ACATCGCTCAACAGCCAATCAAATTCAAGGTTTCCATGGTAGTTACCATTGATGGCAACGTTACCATCAGTGGTAAGCTTTATGCAACGGGATCCATCTGTATCTGTGTATCGGTGTGCGGCACCGACTCTGTCCTCCTTGGATACTGCTTTCTCTCGTTGTACACTGGCCTGAAGCAGACAGATTTAAACGAAGTTGACATGTCAATTATTACCCACGCTTTCCAAGCGGATTGCGACCCAAGGCTCTTTACTTTTTCTATATTTTTGCATGAATGTATAGCATCGATGCAACTTGAAGGAGAACGATCAAGGCAAATCATCGGCGTAAATCCGTTTCGAGGAGGAGGAGGGGGGGGGGGGGGTGATCGAAATTTCTATCGTGAACTAACACACCAGTACACACACTATTCGGAATTATCGTATCTGTAGTTTTTAATAGCATTTCAAATAGAAATTTTAATACTATTACCGTCGTTTATGATAGATTCATCAAAAGTTCAAACGAATGATTAAGATATTAATTCTTCTTTGAAAAGTGTGGGGATAAACTTGTACACGCCACCCCCCCCCCCCCCCCTTAAAAAGTGGGGGATATCCCACTCCCCGGGATTTACGTCACTGGGGCAAATTATGCGCTAGCTGATGATTATTAACTTTAGACAAGCCTTTGACATAAAGATTAAAAGAATAGGTCCAACTTACATGGTATCATTAACGTATCATTTTACTGGACATATTTCATCAAAGCTCCAAAACAAACCATGCAGTCGAACCCTTATGCATAGGGATGGAAACGACGCTTGAAGGCACGGTCTACCTTGATACGCATTGAATAAGATAGTGTACGTATCATTACAGGTTTAATTTGGTGTTGCGAGAGATTGTTGCGTTTGGCACGTATCTCATGAATAGTGGATGAGAAGGGAATGAATTATTCATTGCAGTTTACAGCACCATCCGTACCATAGATATGCACTTCTCATGGTAGACACAAGGACATGGCGTGACTTCTGCGCCACTCTATGACGGACAGACGGAGATATCGAAAAAATGGTGTATGTAAAGATGACATAGATAGTAGAGATAAATGGTAAAGTTCTACATGTATTAACCTAATTACTGCTGTGTCTATGGGGTCTTTAGAAAACTAAAGCAGATCGTGCTGGGTTATCATGAAGCTTCGAACTTAAACTTTCTCTCTTCTTGCAATCTCTGTTCTAATTCTATGGATAATTAGTGACTGGGTAAATTTTTGTTGGTTAACAGCTTCGTCATCTATTGTTTAATTCTTTTATTAATATATTTATTTATTTTATATTCAAACATATTTAATCAGGATGACAAGATCAGTTAAAAACGGTTTTATATCATGTGAAATTTACAGTTTCCCTTCATGGTGTTGGGACACTTCTTCATCCTCATATTAAGTAAAAAAAATATGGCAATTTCCCAACTTCTTTCGTTAGACTATGGTTTGGTTTGGTTTTGACTTGTTTTGTTTTGCTTTATTTTGTTTTCATTTTACTGCTTGAATTTTCATGATGAAAATCTATCCTACATATAATATCAAAGCCAATGTGGAATTATCTCGAGTTTATTCGTCACGGTTCCTAATAAAGTGAATAGAGAATTATCTAAAGGGGTGGAGTATATACTGTAGTTCCTCTCCCCTCATGTATGGGTCTGCCTACGTCATGGTGAAACTATTAATGAGATGTATTTGAAGATAATGGACTCACCTTTTAGTACAGTATTGAAGGCACGTCTCGACAGTCATCTTACGAAGATCAGTGGTGAAGGATCCTTTAAGAGTTCGCTGCTTCGGTTGAATGTCATCGGGATAACAGCCAACGTAGGAAGCTGAAAAAGGATGAAAATAAATGAAAAATTTCATAAACATCTTTTGACGAAAATCAGAAGTGAAGGATCCGTTAAAGGTTTGCTGCTTTGGTTGAATGCCATGGAGATAACTGCCAATGTATAGGAAGCTGCAAAGGGAACATGCAAATAAAGGAGAAATTGAAGGAACAAAGAATAAAAATATCATAATTGGTAGGATTGAAATAATATTTATAGAAAAAGAATGTGAGAAAATTACAATAAAGAATAAAAAGGGCTATTCCGACAACCATCTTGTAAAGTAAAGTATTGTATGGTTGGTTGGTTGGTTTTTTAGTTTAGAGGCGCTTATCACTTCTAAATTAGAATATTTGCGCCGACATTTCAATGCATTTTATATTATGTACATGTTATAAGTAAGAGTTTTCATGTTTTTTTTTTCAGTGGGCCAATGTTCAGTAATTAGAGCTGAAAATGTACTGACGAATATAAAGTACATCAATCACGTTAATGAGATCCTTCTACATTGCATTGAGTCGTGAAATATATAACGCCAGGCATCCGCTCTCCCAAAACCTAATTACTCATCTAAAAATGTGATAACCTTGTTTGGGGTTTTTCTTTTCTTTTCTTTTCTTTTCAGCAATTTTGATGCATGCCCCGGGTAGAAACACTGTAATAATGCTTGCGATCAGTTCGAGGGCCAATTTTCTTACCCTCCCCTCCTCCAGCCAAAGAATACTGTCTTGATCCGCCACTGAAATGGAGTGACTGAGTTAATACAGCGATCAACATGAGAGTTTAAACAAAAATAAAAATTCAGATTTGGTAATTTCTATGTTTAGACACCTCTAGCCATAAACCGCATTTTATAAACATCCGTGACAACATTCGATTTACTTCACCGCAATAACAGTACCAGGTGACACCAGGGAGAAAAATCTTGCAACAATTGATTATTTATTTGAAGTAAGGTATTATCTATGACGCGAGATGTATTGTTCAATATCACGTACTGTGAGATATAGTCCGCCTTTTAATTCAAGGATTTGGAAATGCATGGAGTCGATTCATGAAAATTGCATACAACCCCTCGGCTCTGTTCAGAGTACTCTATTCCCGGGGGAACATGGGAACATACTGTCTTATTTCCCGCTTCCAAGATACTCCACTAGGCAATGAATCTTCCTTCTCCTTATCTTATCACATGATAAAACGAAACCGACATCGGGCGGCAGGTTACAAACGTTGGCTGTTAAATGCATGCATGCATAATGGTATTACTGGGACTGCTTGCTTTTAGACGTCATATCAATCTTCATTGTGGCGTTGTACAATGAATGCGAGATCCAGTATCAACCGCAATACGCACATGTATATTGCGTTGATGATATTATGAAAATTTTTAATTCAGCTCATCATACTCGACAGTAGTATGTGTATATCATAGTAGTATCATTAATGTACATGCTTGGCATTTTTTTGTTGTTGTTTTGTTTGTTTGCATCGTACTCTACAGTTTATTTTGATGTAACCCTGCAATTTGCATAATAATAATGTAAATCTTATTTGGTAAATTTAACGTAACAGAACAATGGAAATAACATTCGGCACTGTGCGTATAGGTCTTGGTTAGGTGTATCAACGCATGCGTTAATGTATACCACGAGTACATCACACCGTGTTGAGTGAAATGGACTGAAAATAATGTCGAAAATGGAACGTGAAGGATATCATAGTGATGTTCAGTACGTGTGTAAACCTTTGAGGGAGAGATGGAGAGGGGAAGGGCAAAATATGGAGGAGAAAGAGATGGAAGGGACACATTAGATTGAAGACGAAATTTGGAAATTCTAATGTTATGGCGATGCTCATTTTGTGAAATACCCCTTGGGTATGCATGAACGAAGTGAAGGGAAGATAGAGGAGGAAATGAAGAAAGAAAGAGAAACAAATGGAAGGGAAATGGAATATGTAACTGGGGAGCGTTTTATGAAGAGTTTTGTCAGTGACTTTCACTCACAACTGTTATAAGCTACTGAAAATCCTCGCATTTGATTGGCTGAGAGTAAATTAGTCGGTGAAAATCACCGACAAGACTCTTCATGAAATGCTCCCCAGGTGTAAGATGATTTTGTGTAGACGATATAGAGAAGATACAGGTTGAGAATACGTACGCTTGTCATGTGTGAGTGTCTTTGCGCAGAATCCCTGTCCTAATGGAGAAATCGGTAAGAACATGGAGAGAATCGCCACAGACACAAGCAGCAAGAACGCGATTATCACAAACACACAGTATGGATGATCGTATGTTATACAACATAGAGTATCTCTTCTTCGACGAGTCCTTCTTTCCATGTCTGTCTTCATGGTGCCAATTGGTTTATACGAATACATCATGTACAGTATATTCTTGGTTTTACAGCAAGCGGTTCTTCTCCCGACTTAGCTTTCTGTGAATCCCGTACGTATATTCCTTTCCTTTGCTTAAGACAGAACAGTATTCCTTGATAGACTCTTGTGACTACATCACGTATATTCTCTGTTTCACACAGTGCAGTTTTCTTCTCAACTTTTCATGAACTCCATACGTATATTCTTGGCTGCAGACAATATACAGTATTTCTCCAGACTCTGTGTGACTACAACATGTAGGCCCTATATATCTTTCCTCAGACAGTGCAGCGTTCCCCCTAACACCGGGGATGACTGGGGTAAACAAGCCGACACTCCAGGAAATGCATCATTACCTCGTTGAAGGCGGAATGACAACAGATGAATATCACACTCCAATGTGACTGTATCGGTGACTCCAGCTGCGGCAACAGCTTAGTACAATTAACTTAGTACAATTCTCGCACGACTAATAAAGAGGCAGGAACACCGTGGTCGAGAGTCAAGCCAAGGAATAAAAAATGGAGAAAATCAATAAAACATAGGTGTCTGATCTTAGCACGTATTAGTCGATTATCCGCCTCATCTTGATGAGCAGTTTCAACACACGCACCTAAATCCCTGCAAAGCCCGCCAGAGTTTGATGATGACTGTTTCTAGAGTTATATTGGTACGGTAATGATGGAGAGTCCCTATATTCCTGCCAGGGTGCAATACATGAACACAAGGCCATTATCAAGGATGCGAGTGGAGTCCAGAGTACCACCATTATGAACGCATTATCGTCTTACAATCAATGATTGAGAGAAAGCACCGCTTTAATGATTACTATCCAATTTATTAAATGGCGCATAAAGTGAAGCATCGTCGAAGCATATTAAGCGAAATGTGTTCGATTTATCACAGAAACGCTGAAGCAAAAGCAATAGCAACACAGTAGGATCCTACACACCATACTAGTTTAATAAGATATCACCCTGCTTTGCATTATTGATGAAAGAATAAATATTTGTAATTTGATATACATGTAAGTACAAGTTCACCATATGTACCCGTATATTTCGAGTTTACACTTTGGCTATCAATCAACAACTAATTGCACAGATCTAAATATACATTACGCACACGTCATTCGCTCGCTGATGAACAACCGGGAATTCGAGTTAATGCTAAAATTGATTAATTATAGATCTGACTTAGCGCTGAAGATTGAGAATTCTGTCACCACGTCTTGCGGATAAATGATAATAGTAATGAAGAATTTATTTTCCAACTGACATTGCACGCGTAATGTATTTTACGAAATTATAAAAATCAGGGTACTTTTGAAGGCAGAAATTAATTTTAGTGTCAAGTGTAGTTTGAAATACGAAATAATAAGCTAAGCAATTCAGTACATTGTTTCATTTTTCAAAGATTATAAGGCATATTATCATTTTCTTACTTCATATTTTAAAAAATTCACCGACCGACGATAAAGCGTTAATGTCTTCTTTTATCATGTTTATAAGTCCTTTTCTTTAAACTATACACAAATTAGCGAAACTTTGAAATTACGGTCCAGTACAGGTTTTTCTTTTGTAAGAAGCTTCAGAATACCAGCAAAATTGATGAGGCAGTAATATTAGCTTCATATGATATTTCTAAGAACACTAAAACTTTATGAACGAATGGAGAAGGCTTGTGATATGAAGGATAATCATTAAAATGATATTCTCTAACCTGCCAATATAATACAGACGTTTAACAGTCGCCTTGTCCAGCGGACCCATTCTTGCAAAAGCCTTTGATAATATCATTGTCTACTATTGATGTACATTTCAATCAACAAACATCTAACTGGCTGTAATCTAGATAGTATTGTAATTGTCTTATATTTACACATAGTTCAACCTTTAGAATTAAACAATCTGTTTTTACATGTACATGCCTTTGCACAGACGGTTGTCGGAAGCTGCTAATATATATATATATATATATATATATATATATATATGCAATAGGATCCTGGTGTACAATATTCAAATAAGCAAATATGTGTTTTCTCACCTGGAGAGATTTTCCTCATCAATCTCAATTTTCGAAATCATTTTCAAACATACCCTATTTTTCTAAGAATGCTCATCGGCAGTTATCACTAGGTTTTTTTTTCTTATCTCCAAAGTTTACTTTAAACTTAGATGTATTATTACGAACAAACATAACTGATCACTTCGTTTTTGCAGATTTAGAGAAAAAACATCTCTCCTAGTGAAATTCAGAGCAGAGCAGTTATCAACAAATGAAGAAGATCGAGTGGTCGGGTCGACCCATCGATTTCATGTCTGGAAGATTTGGTTCCCGATTACGCATGTAAACACTGAGTGCACTGGGCAAGAAAAAACCTCTAGACGTCATCAACAGGGAAAGACCCGCCATCAGCTGCACCTATGATGATAATAGATGATGCATGATGGAGGAGCGAACTAGACGCTTAATAACGGATGCAGCCAAGCGCTGCTGAGAGAGAAAGAGGGAGATGGAGACAGAGGGGAAAGTGAAGAGAGATTATTGTAGATTATGACCCATGCTTAATGATTCACGAACTAGAAATTGAGTGAAAGCAGAAATTACTTCACGCTTGCCATATAAAGCGCACCGATTAAAGGGCCATTGATGGTTGTTGAGATCATTAAAGGCTTGTCGAGTATTGCTTGTTTTAGATGCATCTTTTAAAAATAACTCTGTCTGGAGGCTAATCTAGAAAACTGATTTGAAAAAAGGAAATAATGATCAAAAGTGGAGGTCTTGGAGGTATAAAAATTTCCATATACGAGCTTTGATGAAAATCACAGACAAAGAAATTAAAACTGCAAATGTTGCGTCAACTGACAAGACAAGACATTGCTTTAGATTTCTAAATAGAGAGTATTGCAAGAGAATGTTCATTTCTCACCATGTTCACTATCTTAAGTTCCCTCTTAAAGTTGGTGTAAAATTTTATCAATAATTTGAAACACGGGAATATGTCAGTACTTGTTTGAGACAACTTTTCATCCTATATTAGATATGGGGAAATTTTACTAAAACTGAGTGCATATTTATCTTTCGCTTGAGAATGACAAGAATCAGAAAGTTTGATGGTCATTATAAGTTAATATTCTATTATCATCACCATCATCGTCGTCGTTATAAGGACCCCATGGAAGAACAGTTGCATTTTGTATGCCTAAACCATGTAAATGCTTTAACTGAAATGGCCATCCTCCATGTTACATATTTTCATGAATCGTTCGAGGATTTATTTGTTATTTTTATGTTGATATGGAAATGAAATAAACAAACAGATCATTGCCATCATTGTCATCATCGTCACTACCAACCTTCTTAATATCATTTTGCTTACATACAATATGATTCATTATTTCGGAAAATAATATGAGGTTTGTTTCAGTATGAATTCAACAACCACCTTTTCAAATTAAATTGAATTAAAATAATGCCTTCGCTTTGTTTTTCAAAATATAATAGTGACATTAATCTTTCGAACTTCAAATAGGATATTGTGATGAACGTGATTATAAATGGAAACCCAAACAAGCGTGTAATCCAATCTTATTAGCTGATTTGATACCAAATAAATATCTGAGGTAAAAATTAAACGTACGCATTTCTTGATAAAAAGGCCGGTATCACAATTAATTAAGGAAGGAAGTCACTGAAAAGTTATAGTTCCTGGAGATGTTTGTTTCAAAACCAGCGTGTATTCACAAATCCTTGTTATTTGCTCTGCTAATATCATCCATATGAATATGTGGACAGAAAACAATTGTCATGTTTGTGGGGTAATATTTCACCCCATGTTGAGTAACTTATACCCACTGCTGCACAGGTGAGTACATACCTACCATACCAAAAATGCATGCATTTTTACAAAAAAATGGGTTAAAACTTTACCCATCATGCATGTTACCTCCACCCCATGTAAGGTGAACTTTTACCCAGCCTCTCTTAAAGGTATGCTTTATAATTATTACTATTATCATAATTTTAACTGCCATTATCATTATTATCATATTATTACCATTATATTACTAGTAACAGTAATACTAGTAATAGTAGTA